>CM076571.1:580265958-580444867 GCA_034641835.2 Pinus albicaulis | reverse complement strand
ATGGTGTGAAGACTCGACTCCAAACACACTAAAAAATGCACCTAAAATGATAATCAATTCATTTTTCTTTCAATGAAGTCTAGCTAAAGAAAGAGTTCGAGAAATGCAATTTATTAAGAGACAATTCTTTCTTTCAACAAGAAGAATAAATGTAAAGAAAATATTTTTGTTTTTCAATAAGAACTAAAAATGAGACAAACAATCAATGCTCACAATAAATCCCTTTCACTTTCAAAACTTGAAACTACAAAAAACAACTTTCCTTTCAAAAGAGATCTACAAGTTCTAGAAAAGCATTCAAAACTATGAAAAACTAATTTTTATATCTAAAAACTTCGAAAATCTAATTGAATAAAAGCTTCAATTTTTTTTTTAGAATGTTTTGCTTAGTTTTTCAGTAAACTAAGGATTCATTTGCACAGAATAACAAACAAATCAAAAAACATCCAAATATGTTTTCTTTTGTAAAAATGAAATTCAGAACTTATAATCAAAGTTTGTTCAAAGATCTGCAAAGAGAAAACTAGATCTATTCCTCAAAAAGGATGGATTTTGCAACCAAGTCAGACTCATCAAGAAGACAAAAAGACACCAGTGTGATCTAAGGTATTTCAAGCTTCTAATCTTTGAGTCACTACAGAGACAAAGTGAAAACCACTCCAAGTATGCAAAACTTTTCGAAAATTTCTCAAAACAAAAATACTATTGGAACTCACTCACAAGAGATTTTTGACAAGAAAAATACAAATCTGGGTAGACACTAAGAGTCCTAAATCAAATCTAAACTTAAATTGGAAGAAGAAATCTTTAAATTCTTCAAAAATTTTAACAGGGTCCGTAGGCTCCAGAGGCAACAGGTGCGGTCCCGCACTGGTTACTTACGGAAAGTGCAGAGATGCCTGCACTGTGTGTGAAGATAAAGTGCGGTCCCCAGAAAAGTTCAAGAAAAACATAAAATACTTCAAAAAATTTCAAATAAAAGTAAACCTAAGCTACCCAAGCGAGTATACATCAATCAAAAACCAGAAAAAATCATTTTCTCAAGTCAAAACAAAGGAAAACCAAAAATAAAAAATCAGTCCCTAGTGGAGTCACCAATTTGTTGGTTGGATAAATCAATCTTGTGGACAAGATCGATCTCCCTAGTATCAGAAGATAGTCTAGCAACAAAAATACAATTAAATCTATCTTTCTCTAGATATATCATGATTTATAAGTAAATGCTAAAAAGGTGTTACGATCCTACCTTGATCCAACGCTTGTTTGTAGTAGTTGTCCTTCAGTCGCCTAAAAGAGTTACCTTCAAAGATCTGCAATCACAAAAAAACAAACATCAAATAGCACCTGCATAGCATGTATTCATAAATCATATCTATTATGGTGATCAAGGAATCCATAAAATAAACAATAAAATGACAACTTATTGAGAAAAACAAACGTATTTGTATTAACTTTGAAATAGTATAACCTTACAACCTTTTTAGCCTTGATGTTGAATAGGTCCTCCTAGGGTCCGAAGTAGGAATTTCCCTACTCTGACAGGTCTTTCACTCTTCCAACTGAGATACATACAGGTATGTAATCTTTCCTCATAAAATCTAAGCTAAAGGAATTTAAGTTCCAACAGCACTGTACCTAAAATAACACTAAAGCTTGAACTCCCTATGAGGCTGCCCAATGCCTCTTTTTATAGTGCAAAAAATGAGGTTACAATTCCACCTATGAAGGGATAGAATCCTCCTTCAAAGGGATAAGCTCCTCACGTCAAGGGGTTAGCTCCTTAAGGCATGGGATACATGAACCTGAAAAGAGCGGACTTGCCACCGCAAGATTCCTTCCAGAGGCTTCTAGAAATGACTAAAAGTGAACTTTTTGAGTTTACTTGCACCCTTTTAATATTTTATAGGGGTCTGCACCCTTAACATAGAGAAAGTGCGGTCAGGTGCACAGGAGACATGACCATTAGGTGTGGGACAGCAGGTAAGACAAAGAGAAAGTGCGATACCAGAGTTTTAGAGACTTTTGAGAGCTTTTCTCTTATTTTTAAGGCTTGACATGAGGAACTGATGTTTTTAGACTTGCAAAGGAGGAAAGTATGAGTGATAATGAGCTCATACGGACAACGAAGTGTCAAGGTGACAATTGTCAGTGCAACAGTAGCATCATCACCTTTTCAACATTTCATTCTACAATCAATTCAACCCAACCAATACTATCAAACACAGATTATCATAAAATAATTCATCGATAGACAATAGAAAACATAACTAAACAAATAAAACATTATCATTAGCTCATACTGCAAAACCCTACCAGATATACACAACCCTTATAAAACTCTTCTGCATATGTATGCACTTTTCATACTTGACACCTGTGTACAGATTTGTCCATAATGCAGAATATATACACAACTACCTAGAAACAGATCCATGTATGCACGCAATATTTATGAAGCAAAACCGCATACATATCTGTAAATCATTGAATATGTTTTATATTTTTTTCAATATTCTTATCTTCCAAAGTAAATTTTGAATAAAATTTCAATATGTAATTTCCCAAAATGGAATAGTGCATTGATACACAAACATAATATTTTTAACACGGAAAATGTATATGTAAGTTTATGATCAACATAGATATAGACAGAATATCTGAGCCATTTTATTCTTAGGAGAAGATTCAGTTACAACATTGTACAAAATATGAGGTAATCTAGCCAAAGAGATGGCCTAGAATGACCTTGAAAACATGCCAAAGTAGGCACTGCGTAATTGGAGAGCTGCTGGAATAAAATACTGTGTTGTCCCTTCAGCAGATAATGAACATATGACTACAGGCTGAAAATGGAAATGCAGATCTATATAATTCTGGAGCTCTGATGATGCCAAGATTCTAGATCTGGGCTCTATGATGGTAACCCAAGATAACCTAGAAAGGAAATTCCAGATCTATGAGATTGGAAATTTACCGTCTTGGGGTTTGATCCCTGGTCTGCTGGGTTATGCAGATCTGAAGCTAGATATGACAAATAGATGGCTGAAATATGTCATAAAAATAAATCTAAGGTTTTTGGGCTGATCCCTCTTCCAGATCTACAAGCTAGGAGCTTGAGACCTTATCTCCTCTTCCTCCTCCAAGTGGCAGCAATTGAATATGCAGCTGCTACAGAAACTACACTGTACAAGAGGGAGAGACTCTATGCCTGCTGAAATATGCTGCAATAATCTCCAGGCTGATGGAAATAGTGATGGAAATGTGAGGGGATGATCCCTCATAGGATTACTAGCTGAAATGCTAGCAACTTCCCTTCTCGCTTGGATCTACAATAATGGACTATGCAATTCCTAATGGAAATGTTGTTGCTGGGAAATGATTAATAGTTGGCTTGATGCCTAATATAGATCTGAAGTGCTGGAAGGCTGATCTTGAAGCTCAAGGTGAGAGGATGAATCCTTCATCGGTTCCTCAACTGAAATATTGAAGGACAACCTCCTCCTCTCAAACTGATCTTCAGAAATGTGCAATTTCTGAATATGGATGTTTTGTAGAAAGTAGGAATAATATGGCACCAATTCCTAATGATGAATGAAGTACAATACTCTTTCAAGAGCTACTCAATGAAAGAGGTGGGATTCCTGACTAGGAACACCCTGTGCTAAACAACACTGCAACTTAGCTACATAAGATTGCATGGAATGTCAAATGACAACTCCATATTTAAACAGATCATACATCAATAATAATCTAAAACATGCCTTCTATGTTTCCTTCATCTTCATTATATAGTTTGTGAACCTTCTCATTCCTTGGCCCACCTCATAAATGCGTTGTACATGTGGACATATGTCTCCATGTTGACTACGATGTCTCTTCATGATCTCCATCCTATGTGAATTTACTTATCACCCTCTCCATCATGTGTGCATTAATTCACCACTTCCTCCATCATATCATCATAAATTCTCTATGATCTTACATTTGATTCCTTCCAATATCTTCGTTGACTGCTTCAACATCCATGATCTTTCATTAATGAGACATGATCTCCACTCCTTTCACATTAAGTAGTTGCTCCACTACTCCATTATGTAGATCTAGATCTGAAATATCCACATACACACATCAAAAGTGGATTTTATTCATCTTTGAGGATTATGGGTCCCTCCACCCTTTTATTTACTTAATTAATTAAGTTTATTAAGAACTCTAATATTCCAAATATCATGTGAAAATTTGGGAATATTACAGTCCTCCCCGGCAAAATGTTGCTTGACCTCAAGCAACTGCAAAAGTGGATGCTACAGCAAACATCCTCCCTCCAAATGGCATTCTCATGTGGAAGGCCTCCCCATCCATCACAATGTGTCATGCATGTCTAGCTCCAAATATGCCTCTCTAGAATGTATAGAATGGCCTCCAACTGAAAACTTAGATACCCATCGTTATTAATGAATCTCCAAGTGGAAACCATATGATGACCAAAGAACTCCCCTACACATGAGATACATAAGATGAAGTGGTTCATTCCCAAAGTGGAAAGTCCCAACTCATGAACTATCTCTCCAACCCATGATACATAGAGTAGATTAAATCTATAGATGCCCTCATCATTAGCCCTGTTGGCCATGTAGGAATCAAACATCACATCATCATAGTGAAAAATAAGAAGTAGAGACACATGGGAAAACATAAAAAATGTCAAACCGTATTCTCCCAATAACAACCAACGCATAAAATCATTATGCTGCCATGCTAGATCATCATGAAAGCAAAGGAGACATACTCTCTCAAAAGAAGCCACCGCAACAATGCTTCTTGTTTCCATGCCAAATCTACATCAATATAAATGTGAGAGCCATACTCTCTAAATAGAAGCCACCGCAGCAATGACTTTTGCTACCATACCACATCATTATTGTACCAAATGTAGTGGCCATACTCTCTCAAGAGAAGCCACCTTAATAGGGCATATTGCAGCCCCATCACATCATTATCATACCATGTACAATGATCATAATCCCCCAACAGAAGCCAATGCTGTAAGGCCTCCTGTTGCCATCCTCCAACAATGTCATTCAATGTAGGGGAAGAATTCAGTCCATATTCTCCCAATAGTAACCATAGAAACAAGGATTCTTGCTGCCACGTTACATCATCATGATGCAAGTCATGGAGCAAAAATATAGTAATGGACATGTGAGATGTCTTATCAACATAATACAAAAAAGCTCCCTTATGCCACATCATGTGAGAGTTATTCTTTCTCCCAAACCCAAGTATATACATGAACATGAGATACATCTGAAACAGAAATACATGTAAAGACATGAGACATATCCCAAACAAGAGTAAATACAAGGACATAAGATATATCATGTGATGTCCAAACTCTCTCATCAACAACCAATGTAACCATGCCTTTTTCTTCTACATTCTTTCGGTGATGTGTAAGGCATGAATCAAAAACATATGATGTATTGGGTGGTAACCATACTCACCCAAGAGTAACTAGCACATCCATGCTTCTTACCGCCTTGTATCATAGATCTACAAGTGGTTTGACAACCCCTTGATCCACATCATCAACCATTCATCCCAATGTGGATGATGGATCTCATTCTACAAAAAGTTGGTATCCTCCCATTGTAAGACACCAAACACCTCAAACTGATGAAGAACTTTGCACTCTGTGATATGTTGAATTGCACCTCCAAGGAGATCTCTCAATGAGACCTTCTTCTCATAAATGGCCCTCCAAAACCAATAAGGATCTGGATCTATTGCAGGTATAAGTTTCTCTTTGAGTTGTGAGATGCTCATTGAGAAAGTGTCATCTAGGAAGGATAAAATATTCCTCATCTCAAGATTTCTACCATCTGTCATATTTTCCTCCATTGCTTCATGAGTGAAGCTATGATATGATTGCTCCGATAAGGAATGGGTCCTCTTCCTCTCGCTGCTACTCATTAACAGCGTTGTAGATCTGCAAGGTGATACATGTGTTGTCTCAAAGCAAGGCACAATGATGAACTCATAGCCATCCATTGTACATAGGATCATACTCATCCCATTTTCTGAAATCCCACACTTCAACTCAAAGGGTTGAATTTAGTTCATCAATGAAAATCTAGGATGGTTCTTCATCTCTTCCATGATTAAATCAAGGGTACTCTACGTAGTGATATGATGCTGCTCCAAATTAGCATGATGTTCTAACCCTTGGTCATGCAATAGCCCTGATGGCATGTCCCCATAAGTTTCAATAAGAGGTATTGAAACAATATGAGATGAAATTAGTTGCATAACTTGGATCAACTGATGTGTGGGAACCTCTTGCAAGACCACAAGAGTTCCTCCAACCAGAACAATGGTCCCTCCAACTGCTGGTAAGAGTGATGGCTGCACTTCTACAAGTGTACCAGCGCTAGTATCTGTCTCCTCCTCCTTATGCATCTCATCAATCATGCATGGGGCTCCAAATGTCAAGAACTCAAGACCATATTGCAAAGATGAAAGTGATCCTCCTCTTGATGTAAGCACATCTGCATCTGGTGGTGGTAGAGGCTCCTCCTCTTGAGTGATAATGATAACATCTACTCTTGAATCTTCATGCACTATCTCCTTGATGATGGGAGATGTCACTATCTGAGATGTCTTAGGTTTATTTCTACCATATGTTTTCTTTAGCCTTTGAGTAAAATCTGCATAAGCAGATACTTCCATGTGTGATAAGTGACTGAACCACCATTTTCTTGCTTCACCTTCAAGGTGCAGCGCTGCAAACTCCACAACCTCTCTTTCTGATATAGGATATTTCATAAATAATGTAATTAATTATTTCCTCCAAGCCCTTAATGTGCTTGTGGAAGATCCATCAAATTTAGGCAAAAAGAATCTATGCCTCTTTCTTATATTGCTGCTTCTAGATCTCCTCTCTTCTTTGAGTTGCAAAAAATGTTGGAGAGAAATATTCTCCTTCAATGCTCTAGGTTGTGACTTGTATTCAGATAGATATTCACTTAGGGTCTCATGCCCCAAGCCTTCATCATTTTCAGACCAGTCCTATTTCTCAAAGAAAGTGGATCTAAAGGAATAATGTGAAGCTCTTTGCTTCTCCGGTATTTTTTGTTGCTGAAAAGAAGTATTGGGACCTTCTCCATCTTGAAACCTTCTTGAGGTTTCTCTTTTCCTTTCTCCTCTTGTTTCATTGATCTCCTTAGAGATCTATTTCATAGATCTAAATGAATATGAGGCAAAACTTAATCCCTCCATAGTATATCTCTACTATCTACTTTTCATATGTTGTCAGAATGTCCACAAGCTGAGCCAAAGATCATGCTCTGATACTACTGTAATGTCCCAAAATGGAATAGTGCATTGATACACAAAAAAAATATTTATAACACAGAAAATGTACATGTAAGTTTATGATCAACACAGATATAGACAGAATAGCTGAGCCATTTTATTCATAGGAAAAGATTTAGTTACAATTGTGTACAAAATATGAGGTAATCTAGCCAAAGAGATGGCCTAGAATGTCCCTAAAAACATGCCAAAGTAGGCACTGCGTAACTGGAGAGCTACTGGAAGCAAATACTGCACTATCCCTTCAGTAGATAATGAATATATGACTGTAGGCTGAAAATGGAAATGCATATCTATGGAATTCTAGAGCTCTGATGATGCCAAGATTCTATATCTTATTAGAAAATTATATATTACAGAGCAATGCAACACATAAAATATGCGAAAAATACAAGCACACAAAACACATAAAACCAGAGAGACACAGATATACATGGTTCACCCAGTTTGGGCTACGTCCACCTCGAACAGCTAGTCCTTCCTTTCTATTATCCAGCAAAAGTGAAGAGACAAAACCTACATCAGATCTGTTGTAATATCCTCTGTTCTCTCTCACTGTCTCCCTATCTGTTTCTCGCTCTGAGAATACACATACAATACACAGCTGCAATACAATACCCTCATATATACAAGGGGGTTGCCTTCTAGGGAAAAAAACCATAAACTAAACATAAATTCTACCATCAGATCATCTGCCTATGAACGCCCCAGATTGACTAGAAATTACTATACTTTTACAAGGCAATTTTACATATGTTTTTAGCTTCGGGGGCGCTGCCCCCGAAACCCCCCGCCAGGGGGGGGGCTCTGAAAAGAGTTGCCGCCCCCCCTGGACCCCCCATGGTAGCGATTAATTACGAGGGTCCAATGCTTTGATACAAAGTAAACAAGCTAATCAGGCTCCACACTCAATAGATCTGGGCTCTATGATGGTAACCCAAGATAACGCAGAAAGGAAATTCCAGATCTATGAGATTGGAAATTTACCCTCTTGAGGTTTGATCCCTGGTCTGCTGGGTTATGCAGATATGAAGCTAGATCTGACAAATAGATGGCTGAAATATTTCATACAAATATATCTAAGCTTTGAGGGTTGATCCCTCTTCCATATCTACAAGCTAGGAGCTTGAGATCTTGTCTCCTCTTCCTCCTCCTTCAAGTGGCAGCAACTGAATATGCAGCTGCTATAGAAACTGTGCTATACAAGAGGGAGAGACTCTATGCCTGCTGAAATATGCTGCAATAGGCTCTAGTCTGATAGAAATAGTGATGGCAAGGTGATGGGATGATCCCTCATAGGATTACTAGCTGAAATGCTAGCAACTTCCCTTATCCCTTGGATCTACAAGAATGGACTGCGCAATTCCTGATGGAAATGTTGATGCTGGGGGATGAATAATAGTTGGCCTGATGCTTGATATAGATATAAAGTGCTAGAAGGCTGATCTTGAAGCTCAATGTGATAGGATGAATCCTTCACTAGTTCCTCAACTGAAATATTGAAGGACAACCTCCTCCTCTCAAACTGATCTTTAGAAGTGTGCAATTTTTTAATATGGATGTTCTGCAGAAAGTAGGAATAATATGGCACCAATTCCTAATGATGAATGAAGTACAATACTCTTTAAAGAGCTGCTCAATGAAAGAGGTGGGATTCCTGACCAGGAACACCCTTTGCTAAACAACACTGCAACTTAGCTAAACAACATAAGATTGCATGGAATGTCAAATGACAACTCCAGATCTAAACAGATCATACATCAATAATAATCTTCAACATTCCTTCTATGTTACCTTCATCTTCATTATATAGTTTGTGAACCTTCTCATGCCCTAGCCCACCTCATAACTGCGCTGTACATGTGGACATAGGTCTCAATGTTGACTGCACTGTCTCTTCATGGTCTCCATCATGTGTGAATGTACTTATCACACTCTCCATCATGTCTGCATTAATGCACCACTTCCTCCATCATCTCATCATAAATTCTCTATGATCTTACATTTTATTCCTTCCAAGATCTTAGTTGACTGCTTCAACCTCCATGATCTTTCTCATTAATGAGACATGATCTCCACTCCTTTCACATTAAGTAAATGCTCCACTACTCCATTATGTAGATCTAGATTTGAAATATCCACATACACACATTAGAAGTGGATTTTATTCATCTTTGAGGATTATGGGTCCCTCCACCCTTTTATTCACTTAATTAATTAAGTTTATTAAGAACTCTAATATTCCAAATATCATGTGAAAATTTGGGAATATTACACAATATGAGCGTTATATTTATGTATTATTAAGAAAAATAAGTAATTTATTCTTTTTGTGAAGTCATTTGGTCTTTTGTATGGGCTTCCACATCGTAATAATGAGTTACTTTTCTTAAATATTTCAATAAGAACAATAATTTTAGGGTTTCAACTGGAGGTGAAATTAGTGCTAAGACCCCGCATTGATCTGACTTGTGCTCAGAATTTTTTGTGTCGATTTTGCTAAAATAATTTGATATATTTACTATTTCTTAATCAATTGTGAATATGTTCATCATGATTATGTTATTGAGAGTGAGGTTGTTGCCTCTGAAGATTTTTAGGGAGTATCACAAGATTCTAAAGCCTTCCCTTTTAGTTTTGTCCTCTCTGTCAATGTGGATCATCTGCTTTCTTCCAAATTTGTTGTTCTGATCACCACAACTTTGATCTCTAATTAGTTTCAAATATCTTCATCTCTTTAGCCCCAATTTTATTAATTTCTTCTATACACTTTCTGAAATAAATTACATTCCTCCTCAGCGTTCACCCTAACCTGCGCATCCATGCAACCATAGTCACCTTTCCCCACTACTTTATATTTACGTAAAACTCCTTCAAAGTATTAAGGACTATGAGCATGATATTATATTCCAAAATATCCAGTATAAATGCACCTACACATCTTTAACATATCAATTGATTTTTTTTAATATAGAATATTATATAGAGTTTTTGTAATTTTAAGATATCAAATGAATACTTATTCCTAGTAGTTTTTATGTTGATAATTAAATGAATTTTTTTAATTTTATTTTGAAAGAATTTTAATGTTAAAACCATATGTTTTAAAATCATGAATTCAAATATGGGTTGAAAACAACCAACTTAGATCCATCTATACTTCTTTAACATAATTACTGAATAAATTTTCCCAATAGATTTTATATTGAGAATTAAATTATTTTTATTTTTATTTATTTTGAAAGAACTTTCTTCTTTAATTATAAAATTTAGAAAATGGATGTGTGTGTGTGTGTGTGTGTGTTAACTATTTTTTCAGGTTTACATTTAATTTTTTCAATTCATGAATTCAATATTTTTCAACTATTGTATCAAAGTTAAATTCAATATCTTGAATTCGTGAATCTAGATTAAAATATGTTGCATGTTATAAAATTTTAATATATATATTCAATTTGAACGAAGGAATATATATATATATATATATATATATATATATATATATATATATATATATATATATATATATATATATCAACCTAGATTCATCTTAACTTTGGATCTACCAAGCGCTGAGAGGGATCAAATCTCTTGAGGTGCAAATATTTTTTGGAGTGAAAAGAGATTTTCTCCCTCTCAACCCTTGATAGATCTAGAGTTAATATGGATCTAGGCTGGTATATATTCAAAAAGGCTTTACTTTTAAAAAAGAACTTATATGTAAGAAAATTTCAATAAAATATAATATGAATGATTTCTGAACATTTTTGGATTTTCCCCTTAGGTTTAGGACCATTCATTTGACCTAGACATGAGAGGAAAGACAAACTAGGTGATAGTGGCTACCTTTCCTAATTACCCCCCACCCCCCCCCCCCCTCCCCCCCACCCCCCATTGTTTCCTATGGGACCAAACATTTCCTTTACTAAGATATTAAACAACAATAAGTGGCTTACTGGAAGTTTTTATTGTTTGTAATCGATTTTTCCTTCTTTAATTCATCTACCATCAACATGATGGGCCTACCAATTTGGTAAAATATAAGGCTCTTCTGGCCTTTCATAGGAACATGAAGGTTGTATTAAATCTCTCCTTCTGCATTTAATAATGTTTTTTTAGCTTAAATAAGTTCTTAGGAAGGATAAAAGGATTTATCATACTTTATGTGCCTAATGTACTTATGATGTGGGATATTGAGAAAATTTAGCATGGATCACGAGGATATCCAATCATATATTTATAGGACATGTACCTTATTATAGGAAGACTAAAAACTCAGCTGAATTCAAGCATTAATTTCTTCTCCCTATTGCTACGAGGTCATTGACAAAGCATGACCCTATTTTTCAGCAGTTTTGGAGGGAAGATATCCCTCCTTTCAAGGAGTCTTCCCCTCACCCATATTATATAAATAGAGGGTTATAGGAGCCCGTTAAAAAGGTAGCCAAAGAGGAAGTTAGATAATCTAGTTGTAGTCAAGTTAGAGGATTTGATTTCAGTTCTGTGATCTTTCATGTACCAACATTTATTTCTCATTAATGAAAGACATGTTTGTTTCTTATCCTATCGCTCCTTAAAGGATATAAGCCACTTTGGGGTAATTCCTACACCAGGTTCTCAAGACCCCTTTTGTACTGTTGTTTTCTTATGCATTTATTTGTGTACGTATTTCTCCAGATTCATTTATGAGTATTGTTTTTTCATGCAAGGTTAATCATATTATTTCTTACAATATTTTCTTATGTAGCGTTATAACATTGAATGGTATCTTACATAGAAATCATAGTTTTTATTTACATCTCTTTTCATCCATTCAAAGTTATCTTGGTTGCTAATATTTAGTTCCTATTTATCATTCCTATGTGTTGTAGTTTTACATTTTCCCGTTTTCAAGAGCTACAAGAAACTCTATAGCCACCCACTTGCTAAATAAACCATATTCCCAGTGATATGATTCCATAAACATGAATTACTTATCATTCATTAGACTTCATTATCTTCTTTTTTTCCTTAAACAACATCCCTAGTGCATTCTACTTCTCACTATATCATCTCTTATAGCAAAACAAGGACTCTTGTAGCAATTTTCGTATTTCATCTGAAACTCATCCAAACTTACATCCAACTTGGGAAGGATATTCCTTTACATATTCAAACATCCTTCAAACCATGAATATGGAATTTAGAATCTAGGAGACCAAGTATATTACTTAACTTAGTTGATGTAAGAAACTTATTTTTCCTTCAAAATTGGGTGTTGATATTTACATGCTTTATTTTAGTTTTGAGTTTTATTTCCTTGCATGGTATAATGGACATTCTGTTATTTTCATCATAGATATAAAAAATTTCTTCCTTTCCTATGGTTAATATAAATTTTCTTATCATCTTTCCTTTTTTGCAATTCTGAATTTTACCTGTAGCATATTCAATAGAATGGTATTTGAGTAACTGAATCACATCCCAGTGCTTTCACTTGCATAAAATAAATAAGAGAAGAAGATGATACATATTTCACACATAGTTCTGAACCCTCTTAAGTTTGTATGAACCCCAAGTTGAGAATTAAATTTGAGACCCTTGGTATTTGTAGCATTCTTGCTACAATACTGAGGGTCATCAACTTTTGGCGCCATTGTCGGGGAGGTGTCAATGTATGCATTATCTTCTTCCCTAGTTGATTTCCCCTTTCACTCACTTCATTTTATGCAAAATCAACAAAATATGTATTCGATGTTATTCCTTTTAAAAACAAAAAATTTCATCACAATACCATTTTTCATTCAAAAAACTTTAAAAAAAAATAGAAAAAGTAAATTCCTTTGTTTATGCCTCAAAGATTTTGGGATAATACATGAAATTTCTTATCAAAATCCCCACCTCCATAAGCATCCAACCTTTTTTTTTACTGCGAGCCTCCTACTCTATCCATAGAGGATATTGAAACCTTCTCAGGTGAGCAAGCAAGGATGACTAAGGAGCTTGCAAAAGGAGAAGAACTTTCACCACCCACCAATAACATGGATGAAAATAGGAAACCTAAAGTGTTTACATTCCCTATTAGAGGTGTTATCACTCAGGTTTTCCTTGAAGTTATGGAAAAGGAAAGTATACCCGAGGTAACCACAAACCAACCTTCAGATGCAGAATCTAGCCAATCTGCATCCAGAGAGGGCTCTATCTTTATGATTTATCTTTGTTCTTAGAAAGTTTTAGGCTAGTTATAAGTCCAAGAGTTTTTTTGAAAATGGTGGAATCCGCCAACTAAGGGCAAGGTTGAATATTTTCAGGCCATTGGGCTATGGAGTCAAAGGATGGCTTTACTGGATTTCTATTCTACACACAAGATGGCTTTGCAGGGCAAGATAGCCAAACAGAGAAAAATCCTTAAAATTTAAAGTGGATGGAATGGGTTTGAAGGGATGAAAGGCAGTTAAGAATCTTTCACCATGTTCAAAAGAAAGAAATGAAATTATTACAAATAAAGAGCAGGGAAGAATTCTTTACTATAGTAACCAAAATGTTTAAATTAGCGAAGCAAGAGCAATTAAGAATTCATTGCTTATAACTAATTTAGAGGAAAACATTTAGAATAATCACAACTGAACTCAGAGTACAATTAAGTAAATTCTGAGTTATTCTTTTATGTCAAGTATTCAGAAATGGACACAATGTTATAAAACTTAAGACATAGGATAGAAAGACTTATTGAACTGCAGTCCAACACATGAATCCTGCAAAAAGTCTTGAGCTTCAAATCGTCATCCAGCAAGCCACAAATAAATTTCTCCAAAACATTTTTATTCCAAAAACATCAATGTCACAGCCAAGTACTCGAATCCACCCAAAATACTTCCAAGAGTGAAGTATTTATACAAATTCTAAACTAAAATATCTTGAAAAAATATCAAAATTGGTTCACAACTCTCTCCAACTATTTTACATAAATAGAACTTAAGTAAAGGACACTCAAACTAATGCATCTATTTGGCACTATTTTTTATGGATAGCTGATGACAAAGAGGAGAATTCGAATTTGATCCAACTCTTAGTTGATGATGAGGCATCCAAGTCACTAACTGCTTCCTTTTTTTGTGAATTCTGCTCCAACAATTCTGCAAACTTGGGGTCCAATGATACCTTGTTATTTCTCAATCCGTAATAGATATGTAAAAAGTGAAAGATTTTATTGTAGATAAATATGTTGGTGAGATAAACCTCTTTCACTTTCCTAAAATTCATATCCAGATGTGCACAATAGGCTCTGTAAAAATATGTGTAAAACAGAGTTTTACAGAGTCTGAAAAATAGCTTGTAAAGATGTGCATGTATCTCTCAGTCTGAAATCACTGTGCAAAACGTGAGATAGTTTTGTGTAGATGGGTCTCTTAGGAACAAAAACCTCCTTCAGTTTTGTAAAATGTATTTCTAATTGGCCACAATATGCTTTGCAAAATGATGACTTGACTGTAATTTTCTGCAAAAAGTTCTTTCCAACATTGTTTAATATTTCCAAAACCATAATAGCTGTTAGAAAAATGAGAGAGGTTTTTGTCGATGGTCCTCTTAAGAACATAAACCTCCCTCAGTTTTGAAAAATTGATCTTGGATTGATCACAGTAGTTTCTGCAAAAAAATGACTAAAACATGCAATTTCTGCAAAAATGTTCCTTCTTGTTGTGTTTTTCATCTTTTCACCTTTTTGTTCTTTTAACTGTTTTACTTTCACTTTAGATAAAATTCAATGTTGGTGAAAGTATTTTCATCTCTTTTTACCATTTTACTGCCTCTGTAATTACTTTTACTGTTTACCTTTGACGGCTCTGTAACTTCATTTTAACTTTCACTCTGACTTTTACTTGATACACTTTAACCACTGATAGTCTTTGACTGTTATGCTCTCTAACTGTTCTTTACTGTGTCCTTTTACCTTCAACGTGTAGTTTAGGTTTTTAATGTCTGTTTCAACAGTAAATAGTTTAATATCATGTTTCCTTTGCTTGTCTTTCAACTGTATGTTTTATCTTCCATCTCTTTTTGAATAGATTTGATAACACTCTTAGAGTAAACAAGTCTTATGACTAGTATTAAGAATGTTTATCCAAGGATGTGGTCTTCTGATCACCTGTAAAAAAAAACAAGTTGTTAAGAAAGCATTTGTTTGTAGATGAGGTCGAAAAGGTTTCATTTGATTTTGAGAGGTCTGTGGAGTGAATCTAGAATGATTTTTGGGAGGTAAACCATTCTTGAATTGGTTAACAGAGGTTTCAGGTGGTGCAGCTGGGTTACAAAGGGTTTTACTGTACAATCAAGTGAGAGAAACACTAGGGTGTTTGAACAGTGATTTGAACATGTAATGGTTATGGCAGATGAGCTTCTGGGAAGCTTGACTGCAATTTTCTTCGATGAGACAAAGGTTGACGGACTTCAGCAGTGACTATTTGAATTTCTGTGCATGGAGGTGTAGTCGTTCCCTGCGAATGAAATAATGAAAAGGACGCAAAATTTTGTTTTATTGGAAAAGTCAAACGGGGTGGCGGGGTTTTTAAAAAATGACGTCAGCATGTACGGGAAGGACACATCTCCGGGGCCGGGCAGTAAGCGGTAAATTCCGCACCGCTTTCGGGAGTTAGCGGTATTTGGTGAAATGGCAGCGATTCCATTTAGCGATTAACACGTGGCCAGGGCACTGTTTTGAAACCATTTTGATTTCACGCATTAAAATTCAGACGAGGGATGGCTAGCGGAATTGAAGCAGGCCGTCGATCTCCAGCGGAGTGATCCAACGGTGGACCGGACGGGAAACTGGCGGGAGAGTTAATGCGTGGGCCCGAGATGATTATTTATGAGTTAATCATTCCGGGATGTTTTCGATTGGCGGAGGGGTAAGATTATTAATTAATCCAGGTGATTAATTAATCTCTTTGGTTTATGGAGGGTCAGGGTTACGGATGGACTTGGGGTTTTCGAAGTTTTAGTTTAAATTAAAACTTCGGGTTTTATTTCAATTTTTTCGTTTAAAACATATAAAACTATATGTTTAAAACCCCTTTTCAATATTTTTATTATATGGTAATAAATAAATGTGATTTATTAACCATAGGGGGCGGGAATAGTTTATATAGGTATATTTTACCCAAAGGGTTTTTATTGTGGGATTTTTTATTTAATAAAGGGGATTAAATAAACTTTGGCCAAAACTTAGAATAAATGGGTTTTTGGGTTATTATTATAAAAGGAAATTATAGATAATAGGATAAGGTATTTCAATAGGGATTTAATAAATAAATCAGATGTTAATATGACAAAGGGACAATGAAAACTCAAAATACTTTACACAACTAAGAAAGTGAAGATTTCTGAAGCAAATTCCATTATATCAACTTCAACACTTAGATTTAGAATAGTAAGTGATTTTGAGGGGATTTTATGAAATATGGCATGATTTTCCTAAGTAAAATGGGATTTTACTTAGGAAAAGATTAAAAGTGAATGAGTGTAATGATGAATAATCTCAAGTACTAAGGTCTTTTCAATTATTGGGCCGAGGGTCCGGTCCCTCCAAAAGTCAAGGAAATGCCTTGAGCCCCTCTAATCTTCAAATTCCTTAGCACTTTGGGGAAATTAGTAAAACTTTTAGGGAGAAAGTGTGATGGAAAATTAATGATTTTGACTTTGCTTTCTGTGAATTTTCCAATGTATTTTCTGCTTCAGTACTTGTGATGAAAGTAAAGGATTAAACACATTTAGCACCATCATTCATCATATGAAACTTTGGAACACCATCTACCTACCCTATCTACTTTACACTACCATTTTCTCTTCTTTATTAGGGTGCATTTAGACTTGCAAACCCTTATCAATCTTTTTTCTTTTTACATGGAAAATCTATCTAAGACTACACTTATTACATCCAAGGTCTCAGATTAAACTGTTGAGCACCTTTTATTAACTCTAACTATCTACTTATCTGCCAAGATTAAACTGTTTGGTCAGATATTTATTCTCTATTCTACAACATGAAATTGAAACATGAATGAGTCAAGTTTAAACAGTTTGACTCTTCATAAATAGTGGCAAAAGTTTGACAAGCTGCACACAATTGCTTTATTACAGAAAATGAAATAGTAGTGGCATTTGGACTTGCACACTTTCCTTGGTCTATTTTGTTTGGGGTTCATTTCTTTCACTTTTTTGACCAACTTATTTTTCTTACCCTTTGATTTTTCTTTTAGGGTATACCCTCTTTACATTTTTTAAATTTTTTGATTTTTTTATTTTTTAAGAATATGGAACACCTTTGCACAAGAAAAAGGTTTGAACATATTACAAAGCTCATTAAGTCAATCATGAAATATGACACCTATTGGTATAGGAGTCTAACAAGAGGAACATATGGAGAATACAAAATAAAGATTATAAATCCATCTATCCATCCATGTTTCTATGGGCCAACCACTGAATATCTTGACACTTTTATATTTGAGTTTGTTTATTTTGTAGAAGTTATGATTACAAAATATATGAGAAAAAACTCAAATGATTCCCTTCCACTCTTAAGGATGCAACACTTCACTATTTTATGAGCCTAAAAGATGGTACCATCACCTCATGGGAGTATATGAAACTGTTGGGTGTGGAGCCTAATTATCTTGTTTATTTTGTATCACAGCGTTGGACCCCTACACCTTAATGGGGCGGCAATGCTGCCCGTAATTAAACGTTGCCTGGGGGGTCCAAAGGGGGGGGGGGCATGGCTGCAACGCCCCCAAAGCTAAAAACAAATGTAAAATTTCCTTGTAAAAGTATAGCAATTTCTAGTCAATCTGGGCCGTTCATTAGGCGGATGATCTGACAGTAGAAGTTATGTTTAGTTTAGGGTTTTTTTCCCTAGAAGGAAACCCCTTTCTTTGTATGAGGGTATTTTATTGCGTCTGTGTATTGTATGTGTATTCTCAGAGTGAGAAAAAGATAGGGAGACTGTGAGAGAGAACAAAGGATATTACAACAGATCTGTTGTAGGTTGTGTCTCTTCATTTTGCTGGATAATAGAAAGGAAGGATTGGCTGTTCGGGGTGAACATAGCCCAAACTGGGTGAACCATGTATATCTGTGTCTCTCTGGTTTTGTGTTTTGTGTGCTTGTGTTTTCCGCATATTTTATGTGTTTCATTGCTCTGTAATATTTAATTTTCTAACAACTAGTATCAGAGCCGCAGGTCTATTTGGCTGATAAACTTGCAGGAAAGAAGGGTTCCTGGTTCGAGTGGGAGCAATGGCGGAAGATGGTAAGTTTAGGGTCGAGAAATTTAACGGCCAAAACTTCCCACTGTGGAAGATGCAGATGGAAGATTATCTGTATCAGAAATATCTGTATCTACCATTGAGCAGAAAAACAAAGAACCCGACGACTATGACAGACGCAGAATGGGAGATTCTCAATAGAAAGGCACTCGGAATAGTACGGTTGTGCCTCACGGCATAGGTAGCCTTCAATATTTCAAAGGAAACAACAACAGAGGGTTTGATTAAGGCATTGGAGAAATTATATGAAAAACCCTCGGCCTCAAAAAAGGTATTTCTTATGAACATTTATTTAATATGAAGATGTCAGAAGATGGATCTGTGGCAGACCATTTAAATGATTTTAATACAGTTACTAGTCAGTTAAGTTCTATAGGGGTAAACTTTTATGATGAAGTTAGAGCTCTGTTATTTTTGTGCTCATTTCCAGAAAACATGAATGGTTTAGTTATGGCCATTAGTAACTCTGTCTCTGGATCTAGTACTTTAAAGTTTGATGATGTTGTCGGTGCTATCCTTAGTGAGGAAATGCGACGGAAAATCTTTGGTGAGACATCGGGTAATGCTTTGAGTGCAAAGTATAGGGGAAGAAAAATGGAAAGAGGAAAGAGCTCAGGATATCACAGTAAATGAAGGAAAGGCAGATCCAAGTCCAGATCGGGGATAGTGTGCTGGAAATGCGGAAAGAAAGGACACCTAAAGAAAGACTATAGATCTCGGAAGGGAAAAGAAGGAGATGCACAGCAAGAAAACAATCATGAAGAAAATGTGACAGGTGATGTGTTACAAGATGCTTTGATTCTATCTTTAAAAAATGTTACTGATTCTTGGGTTGTATATTCAGGGGCCTCATTCCATGCCACACCTGATAAGAAATATTTTCATGACTATGTTCAAGGATATTTTGGACAAGTCCGTTTGGGTGATGATAAACCCTGTAAAATTGTTGGAATGGGTAAGGTTCTTGTAAAACAACAGAATGGAAACCAATGGCTATTAAAGGAGGTAAGGCATGTTCTAGATCTGAAGAAAAATCTAATTTCAATAGGGCAGTTAGGCAGTGAAGGTTGTGTGACAACTTTCGCAGATAAAACTTGGAAGGTCACCAAAGGAGCGTTGGTAATAGCAAAAGGAGAAAAGGTTAGTACATTGTATTTATGAAATGGTATTTCTAACTTTGTTAATGCTTTAACTTCCAAAGGAGTAGATGCAGCATTATGGCATCATAGGCTCGGACACATGAGTGAGAAGGGGATGAAGATTCTTCACTCAAGAAATTTGCTGCTGGATTTGAAGAATGTTGATTTGGATTTCTGTGAGAATTTCATTTATGGAAAACAAAAGAGAGTCAGATTTCTCAAAGTTGGGAAATAAAAGAAGAGGGAAAAATTATAGCTTGTGCATACAGATGTATGGGGACCTCTCAGGTATCATCTCTTGGTGGCTCTCATTATTATGTTACTTTTATTGATGATGCAACTAGAAAAACTTGGATTTATTGTATTCAGAATAAATCTGATGTATTTGATACTTTCAAGAAATGGAAAGCTTTGGTTGAGATTGAGACAGGAAAGAAGTTGAAGTGTCTCAGATCAGACAATAGAGGTGAATATTTCAGCAAAGATTTTGATAGGTACTATTCAGAGCATGGAATTCGCAGAGAGAAGACAGTTCCAATAACACCACAAGAAAATAGTGTGTCAGAAAGGATGAACAGAACAATCATGGAGCGTGCAAGGTGCATGAGATTGCATGTATGATTGCCTTTACAATTTTGGGCAGACGCTATAGATACTGCTATTTATCTAATAAACAGAGCGCCTTCAAGTTCCTTGGATGGTGGTATTCTAGAGGAAGCATGGATAGGTAAAAAGGTAAACTACTATTTTTTAAAGCCTTTTGGTTGTGAGGCCTTTGTCCATATTAATAAATAAAATAGAACAAAGCTTGGGGAAAAATCAAAGAAATGTACCTTTATTGGATATGGTGTTAATGATTTTGGTTATCGCTTATATTATTATGAAAATCACAAAATCATTAGGAGCATAGATGTAATATTCAATGAAAAGGTATTGTATAAGAATCAGTTGCAGGAAAAGAAACAGGAAAAGGAAAACAAAGAATACACATTTCTTGATGAGATCACAGAAAAGTTAAAGGTGCCTGAAAATAATAATAATCAAGAGCCACAACAACATCAACCACCACAATAGAAACAGTCACCTCAAACACCTGAAAGTGGTGTTAGAAGATATACTCGGATAAGTAGGCCCCTTGAACGATACTCTCCTTCATTATATTATTTATTGTTGACTAATTCTGGTGAACCTGAATGTTATGAAGAAGCAATGCAGGTTGAAAGCAGGAAGAAGTGGGAGCTAGCCATGGAAAAAGAGATGGAATACTTAATGCATAACCAGAATTGGGACTTAGTCAGGTTTCCTGCAGGTAAAACTACATTGTAGAATAAATGGGTTTACAGGCTAAAGGAAAAATATGAGGAAAACAGAGGTACAAAGCTAGATTTGTGGTGAAGGGGTTTGCACAAAAGAAAGGTATTGATTTCGATGAAATATTTTCTCCTATTATTAAGATGACTTCAATCAGAACTATTTTAAGTCTTGTAGCAGTGGAAGATTTACATCTTGAATAGTTAGATGTAAAGACAGCATTTCTCCATGGAGATTTGGAGGAAGAGATCTATATGCAGCAACCAGAAGGATATGAGGTCAAAGGGAAAGAAAAATTAGTGTGCAGGTTAAAGAAGAGTTTGTATGGCTTAAAACAGGCTCCAAGGTAGTGGTATCTAACATTTGACAAGTTTATGTCTGAACAAGGTTATACTAGATGTCACTATGATCATTGTGTTTATCTAAAAAAGAAAAATGATGGCAGCTATATTATATTGTTATTGTATGTAGATGACATGCTTGTTGCAAGGTCTAACATGCAGGAAATAAATGTGCTCAAAAGAAAATTGGAAAATTCATTTGCAATGAAGGATTTGGGAGCTGCAAAACAATCCTTTGTATGAGATAACTAGAGACAGGAAAAATCACAAATTAACACTGTCTCAGAATGAGTACATACAAGAGGTGTTGAAAAGATTTAATATGCAGAATGCAAAACTAGTTAGTACACCTTTTGCTAGCCATTTCAAACTTATTAAGGAGATGTGCCCCAAGACCCAAGAAGAAATGGACTATATGTCTAAAGTTCCATATGCATCAGCAGTTGGAAGCTTAATGTATGCAATGGTCTGCACAAGGCATGATATTGCACATGTATTGGGAGTTGTAAGCAGGTACATGAACAATCCAGGAAAAGAACATTGGGTGGCAATGAAATGGATTCTCGGATATTTGAGAGGTACCACAAATCAAGAATTATGCTTTGGTGGTTCAAACATTGCTCTACAGGGATATGTTGATGCAGATATGGCAGGTGACAGAGATAACAGGAGGATCACTACAAGATATGTATTTAGTGTAGGTCGAATAGTTGTTAGTTAGGTTTCAAAAATCCAAAGTGTTGTTGCACTTTCAACAACAGAAGCAGAATATGTTGCCACTATAGAGGCCAGTAAGGAAATGATTTGGTTACAAAGGTTTATGGATGAATTAGGTAAGAAGCATGATATGGGCATGTTATACAGTGATATCCAAAGTTCCATTCATCTTGCAAAGAACTCAAAATTTCATTCCAGGACTAAACACATACATCTCAAGTACCATTTCATACGGTTAGTATTGGAAGATGGACAGTTGAAGCTGGAAAAGATACACACTAGCTAGAATCCTGCAGATATGTTAACAAAAGTTGTAACCAAGGAGAAACTAAGATTATGCTCAATTTTAATTGGTCTTCAAGGATGACGATGAAGATGAGAAACAAACGGGTCCAAAGAGGAGTCATTGTCCATCAAATGAAGCAGCGATGCAATTGCTACAATCAGTCTCCAAGTGGGAGATTGTTGGGTGTGGAGTCTGATTATCTTGTTTATTTTGTATCATAGCGTTGGAGCCCTATAATTTAATGGGGTGGAAACGTTGCCCATAATTAAACGCTTCCTGGGGAGTCCAGGGGGAGTGGCTGCGAATTTATGCAGCCCCCCCCCCCCCCCCGGCATGGGGTTTCGGGGGCAGCGCCCCCAAAGCTAAAAACAAATGTAAAATTTCCTTCTAAAAGGATAGTAATTTCTAGTCAATCTAGGCCGTTCATTAGGCGGATGATCTAATGGTAGACGTTATGTTTAGTTTAGGGTTTTTTGCCCTAGAAGGTAACCCCTCTCTTTTTATGAGGGTATTGTATTGCGGCTGTGTATTTTTTGTGTATTCGCGGAGCGAGAAACAGATAGGGAGACTGTGAGAGAGAACATAGGATATTACAGTGTATCTGCTTTAGGTTGTGTCTCTTCATTTTGCTAGATAATAGAAAGGAAGGATTGGTTGTTCGGGGTGGACGTAGCCCAAACTGGGTGAACCACGTATATCTGTGTCTCTCTGGTTTTATGTGTTTTGTGTTCTTGTCTTTTCCGCATATTTTATGTGTTTCATTGCTCTGTAATATTTAATTTTCTAACATAAACAATATTTAAATACTAAGTACTATGATTATTGTAGAGAAAGAGACACCAAGGATGATATATTGAAAATGACTCAAGAAGTATATGAATCTCTCGAAGATTTCGAGGAAATATTTCAGTTAAGTTACAAAAGAGCACACAATTTCACTCTAGATAGATATTCCTTGAAATTAGTCTTGCTACGGGGAGTTATAAAAGAACTAATGGAGACACTCAACTTCTAGCCAATGGAGATATTTATCAACTCATCTATGATGACATCAAAAAAAATATTCAAGTATAATTCTAGAGATTTTAGAAAGTTGTAAAACAAAGAAAGGTTTGGTAAGTCCCTCTTCCTCCTCCAAAATTACTAAGAATGAGATAATAGGAATTTTATAGCACCTCTTACACATCTTTTCTATGTAGATGGATACACTACAAATCAAGAGAAATCAATAAGAAGCAAAAATGGAATTAGCTATATTTTTCCCTGTATGCACCAAAAGACATCTTAGGAATGAATTTCCTTTAGATGTCATAGAGATATGTTATGTATCTCACTCTATTGACAAATATATATCTTTTCTAGGTTTGAAAATTGTATACCAAGGAGTAGAAGGGAGAATGGAGGAGCTCTCCTTCATCAATCATAAGATGCCTCAAGCCCCAAAGTAGTATCATCAAGGCATCACTCACCCTTATCCTTTCAATGCAAATTATAATTTACATTATCAACCTTGGTACCCTCCTAACCTGGGAAAATTTTACGTGCTAATATTCGTACGTGGGCTAATTTTCCATACTTTGTCCGAAAAAAAAAGATTCGCCAATTTCCATTTTTTTGAAAAATGATTCACCCAAATTTTATAGTATAAAATTATTTTACCCTAAAAATCGCCAAAATTTTATATATACTAATATAAAATAATTAGAAACCTAAATATTTTTACAAAAATACCATGAAAATTTTTACAATTTACATATTGGGGACTAGTAAGATTCGCCAAGGTTTCTAAACTTTAAGATAAACTTAAATCCTTAAAATTTTCCCTACTCCTAACACTTCTCCTTGGTCTATTCGCACTCCATGACCTTATCCTCACTAAAATTCCATTCCTGCTTTTCATCCATATCAACACCAAAATCCTCAATGGGGTAATCCATCTTCAGTATGGAGGCCTCAGGAAGCACAACCACCTTCCCTAATTCCTCCTCCTCCTCAACCATAATTACTCAAAAATAAGCCTCCAAAACAACCTAAAACAGTTATGAAACCAAACCCAAATCCTAACAACAAGTAGGCTCAACCTGTATACAATCTAGAAAATCCCTATCCAAATTATGTTGTAGAGATTCAAGAGATCAACATTAGGTATGGGAAGGTCCTTCTAGATGCTTGCCCACCTTCTCCAATAGAAAATATAGAATAAGAGAAGGAAGATCTAACACCTCAATTCACTAAGCCTCTTTATCCTAAAAGGTTGCCCCCTCACAAAGCACACACCCTAGACGAAGTTGAACTTCTGGGAGAATTGAAAATTGTATATGTTAATATTACCTTTATACATGAAATTAAGGATGTTCCTATTGTTACACAGGAAAATCCAATCTTAGGAAAGGAGCGACCCCTCTATCCCAATGTGTGGGTCTAGTAACAACCGTGAAAAATAATACAATATTTCCTACTTTAACATTGAAATAATACGAGAGAGAAAGAGATGGCTTACCTCACTCCTTATGCGATCATTTCTTCGATGTTGATAATGATCCTTTCACTTTCAGGCTCGTTCCTCGCTATGCCTTCTACGTCCGAATACCTATAAAGAAGATCGTATGATAAAATAAGAAAGATACATAGCATATATACATTTCAAAGCAAACCACATGACATATCAAAGAGTATCATGCTAAATCAATTAATATTAACAGATTCATGGGAAGCAAAGCATACTTTTTATTATTAAATAAACAAGGGAAGCTTACAACTAGTGCCTTGATGTTGGAGGCCTCCTTCGGAGTGGAAATCCTAGTCCAAGACATGATTTTTAATATCTTCACCTTCCTTGTCAAATCGACAACATATACATGAAATCAAGCAGAATTAAGGCAACCAGCAATGACTAACCAATCCTCACTAGAATGACACTCTTTTATAGTGGAGCTAAGGAGGTTAAGGATCCACTAATGAGGGGGAAAGGAAATATCTCAAAGGGGAAGATCTTTGGAGATAAGATCAAGGGTAAAAAATGTGAGTATTCCACCATATCCTCAACCAACAAGTGCTAGAACTTTGTTCTCGAGAATTCTAGAAGTCGAAGCTTCTGCCCCATTTTTGGAGAACCTGCCTGAAGAGGACCGGCATAGCTTTACTACTGAATTCCCATGCTGACAACATTGTTCACAGGTTAGGGACAAGGTGACAAGTGTGATGTTATTAAGGGAAGAGCCATGTTGGGCTAGTAAATAAGGTTTTTAACAAACTTTTGTAGAAAATCTTCGTGGAATTTCTCTTTTAGGTCTTTAGGGATATATTAAGAATGTTATCCAGGATGAACAAGTTTATACACATTTTTTTTCTTTGCAATGCTTGTGACATGAGAGACACAAAATAAGACACTTGGCATATGAAATGAGGAATGCGACAAAATATTGTGTAACAGATGCCCCCTAAAGCATGAAAGGAGAACCAGAAGTGATGGTTGAATCGCTTTATCAGCCATGGCAAGGAGTTTGGAAAACCACCATCATGAGACCTACCGATAAAACACAATGATATATCTGATATAAATATTCCCAATAACATATCTTTGAATAGGCATCAAACAACACATGAACCCATGGCATGGACGTAGTCATTTGTTTGAAAGTGGTCATGGAAATGGATCCACAGTATGGTCCCATCCATCTGTATAGAAAAGATCATGTATACAAGCATGAATACTCAGTAACTCCCGCAGCCCGGATAATAACATATGTGATCCAGGATGTTCGTCTTGATCTTGATCTACCCACTATACGAATCTAACCATGTGAATAAATGGGCTAATGTCGAACATGGCAGAAACCACCTGATTAACGGTCAATGATGTAAACCGTTAACAAGCGCGAGAGAAACAACCAATAATGATGATGGACCTTAAGGTATGACATCACAATCTACAAGTGCGAATGAATAAGCTGAATTCGAATACTTGAAAAATCATCTGATCGAAGGTCAATTATGTAAACCTATCATCGAATATGAAGAAATTTCCATTGAGGCATGCAAGCTCCAAGGTACTGAAAATGAGTTTCTAAATCATCTTCCTGGATAATGACATGAAGTTGAAAGGAAGTGATCTGTCGAAGGAGGGCCATAATTATTCCCACATCATCGACATGAAATAAAGGATTTCTTAAGATGATAGGAGTGATTCAATACTGTAACAAAGAGGGTCAAACAAGTAGAGGATGTTTGACTTTTGCAGATAGGACTTCTCTTAAACATATTGGTGACACGAATCCGAATTTTGGCAACATTTCACTCAAAATGGGATCAAAGGTCATGATGAAGTTAGATGATGATCGAATGAGAGACAAATGGATTTCGAAAACCCAGGAAGGCAAGTGACAAATGAAGGATATCCCCAACCTAACACGAAATCCATATGAGTGTCATGTTCAAGAGAGACATGCTGCCTTTGGTATAAAACACAGAATATGCTTCACTTACATTTTCCCCATTTATTTCTAATGAGTACATCTTTATTTTTTATACCAAGCTTGAAGAGGATACCATATTCATAGTGTATAAGTTCATCCTTTAGATGAATCCATCCTAGTAAGTTTAACGAGCCCTAGCAAGGAGTAGCTTGGTCTCGACATGGTGACAAGTCCTTCGCCGTTTAAGTTTTATGAGGTCGACGTAGGGGTAACTCGACATATTTTTCATGTTTAGGGAGTTTGAAAAAGAGATGGAAAAGAAAAATCCGAAATGTCCCTTTTCATAAATAGTCTCTTGAATCCAAAAAGCTAGAAAACAATAACCAAGAGAACCTACTAATCATGTTTGACCAAGGTATTCCTTTTTCGTAATTAGTCAATCTCGGCCCGAAAAATGGGTAAATCTATACTGAGGTGACATTGATTCATTTAATTTAATGAGCTCAAAAGGAAAATTTCTCAACAATATTTTCATGTTTCGAGAGTCAGAAAAGAGCTTTAAGTTGACTCCAGGGGGGTTCCTTTTTCATTTGTTTTCACGAGTCTGAAAAAAAAGATAAAAGACAACTCGTCATTCAAAATTGCTCGAATTCAAATCATAATGACCCACTTCTGCACATGAAATAAAACACCACATTGGTCAAGAAAAAATATATAAATGTGGGTAGAATCACTCATAAAATGATAAAAAAACATTTTTTTCACTAAAAAATATTTGGTAAAAGTCTTTTAATAGAAAAAAGTAAAAAATAAAAATTACTTTTTCCATTTGGAGTTTGACAGATTACTTTCCCTTCATTTTTATTCAAACTTCTAGTGCACCATTATACCAATCTAGGCCACCATTTGCAATTTATTTTGTTGCAGGTAATAGATCTATCCTTAGCTTTCATTTTCCCTTTATTTTTAAGTATTTTTAGCAATTTTGTGCTTGGTTAAGGGGCCCTTGAAAAACTAGGGCACATGGGCGACCAACGCGGGTTTGATCCATCGGGTCCGCATTGATCGCCTAGACCCTTAACACACAAGTGTGATTCCAGCATGTGATAATTGCTAGACAGTCGCGCTGGCACCGTGAGAAAAATTCATTTGATAACTGACCAATTTTCACTCAGCTTTTTTCTAAATTTTCTCCATGGAACATGTTTAATCCTTATTAATTGATGTTTTGTAGGAAAATTATGGCAATTGAGTGGAAATAAAGGGGTCATGAGGCTAAGGACCGAGAAGCAACTTAGGATCCAAATTGCATAAGGGCACTCTGTAACTGTGGGTTGCTCAAATTCTTCTAGACACCTGGGATGACGTCCCAAGTGGACTTATTGCAATGCTTGGTGAGATGGTAGGATATAGACCACCAAGTTTTCATCATTGGTGATCATGACCTAGATATTGATATATCCAATATCTATTGCATTATTGGTCTATCCAGGAGAGGACTATCGGATTTATAGCAGGGTCTAGACCAAGTGGCAAGAGTACATATATTCTCATCACCATACATGCAGTGGTGGGTTTGTAAAGACCAAGAGTGGAAAATAATTGACATCAAGACTATCAATGACCCAACTCTTTGAATAATCCTTTACACCATTTCTCGGGTGGCAGGGGTATAGGCCCTTCATGAGATGATTAAGTCTCAATTTCAGTATGTCATGGATTGCATGAGTCCAACAATGTGTAATCGGTGCTAGGGATTTCTCTTCAACTTGAAGGATCATCTCACCAAGTGAAAAATGGTGAAGTTGAAGCAATTTGGATACGGATCAATCTTAGTGATTATATTCATAGAGAGGGTACCATTGTTTCGACGTCAGATGATATAGGTGGGACCTCCTGCGCTGAGGGATCAATGGCTTCAGAGATGGAGTGAGATGATGCCTCACCATGGTGGTGGGAAATAGATGTCATTCCTTCCTACATTCTTCATGTGGATCTGCCAGCAGCTCATCATGATTGATGACTAGCCATATGCAGGGACAAATTTCAGGGGAGACTCGGATATTCCTCTTCCACTGGGAGGATAGTGGGATGGCCTCAGTAATAAATTATTTTTAAAATTTTTTCAAGAATTTTTTTTTTTATATGTGTACAAAGAGTTTAACTTATGATTATTGTTTGCATATGTTGGAGCGATGAGGCCTCCAGGGTTATCTCAGGTAACGCGGCGCGTGGTTCGACAGATTGAGGAAACTGTTTACAATGAGGGTGCTAATGTATCAGTTAATGTATTCAAATGCCTTGGAATATGTTGATAAGGAATGCAATCAAAATTTCATTCCAATAATCGAACACATAGATACATGTGTAATATTTGAGGGTTTCTTACTGAATAATGTCCATTCAATTGTCGCACAATGAACTATGATTCGAGTTTAACAACCAAAGCCCTAATTCCAAGAGCAACAAATTATGATAATAGTTTGATAACCACACTATACTCAACAATGTTGTTAGTTGTTCGACCCGGGAATATGCCTTCTAAATTCACTAGCTCACCATTAGGAGCAAACAATGGCCATGTTACGGAAGATACGTTTTGTGTACTGTGACAAGCACCATCAAAAATCCAACATAATGGCTTGACAACATCTACAAACCAAGTGGAACAGAGGGTAAGTAGAGGAAAACATGTATAAAAAATAAAAAAAATCACACCAAAATCAAACTCTACACTAATAAATAAAACACACTAATGTACAAAATTATTTATGCCAAATCAAGCATAATACTTTTTGAGATAGAACCGATTTCTGGGCTTAGCCAATTGATTCCCTTCATAATCAACCAGCTCATAGACACATTTTTCGAATACTCGTTTAATGATAAAGGGCCCATGCCACATTGGTTTGAGTTTCGCAATCCCCAGCTTATCATGAACTTTATCATATAACAAGACCAAATCACCTTCAGTAAAAACATGCATAGTCACAGATTTACCATATTGTGATTTAACTCGTTTCTTTTGAGCTTCGATAACCAAAGCATCAATTCGTCAAGTCTCATCAAGATGTTCAAGATAAATCAATTGTTCATCTTCTGGTGAAGTACCAGGGAGTAACTCGACAACTAGCTTCAAAGAAGGAATTTCACACAATCAAGAGCATGGATTCCATAACATATACCAATTGAAATTGTGTGAATCTGGTCATTGTATTGGCTAAATTTCGGTATACCCACAGAGCTGAAAATAGTGTAAGATGCCAATTTCGTTTATGCATCCCAATGGTTCATTGAATCATCGTGACCAAAAATTTAACAACTTCAACTTGGCCATTGGCTTGTGGATAGTAAGGAGTTCGGCTGTCGTGATGCAAACCAAACTGAGCAGTAAGCTCTGTCATCATATAATTTCGAAAATGAGAACCATGGTGGGTGACTATGGGATTCAGGACACGGAATCGAGCTATGACATGATTAAAAATAAATTGCACCACATTTTTACCTTTAGCATCATATGTAGGCATCGCCTCGACCCACTTAGTGAAATGATCGACGACAACGATAATATAACCATGACCCCCTATCCGAGGGAGGGTTACAGGTCATGAAATCTATGCCCCATTTCACAAAGGGTCTGATGGTAATAACTAGGTGCAAGGGTCTGGGTGGGGCACATTATTTGTAAGAATATATCTGGCAGTTGTGACACTTTTGAATCGCAAGAATGTAATCTTTGAAAATGGATGACCAGAAATAACCTACACACAGAATCTTTTGAACAATAGTGTAACCTGACATATGCTACCACATGCCCCAGAGTGACAGTAATTCAAAAATTTCTCATGTTCCTCGAGAGTCAAACATCGACGAAGGACATAATCGACACCGATACGATAGAGAGTATCGCCAATGATGCGATAATGTTGCAACTAGTGACGAATTCGACGACGCTCAAAGTGACATAATTTTGGTCGAAAGTTTGGGTTTGGATATATATACTGGCATCACCATACCATTTATCAAGAGTACTAATGAGAAACAGTGAGTCATCTGTGTAATGTTCCCGATTTTTAGCCTCAAGCTAAAAAGGAACATTATGGTTAGCATATTTTTATTTTGTTAAATAAAATGGGTAAGGAGACACCTTAACCCCTTTTATTGAAGAAATAACGCTCCTTGTGTGCAAGGAGGAATAATAAAGCAGATGGATTGAGCACCACATGGTGTGAACAGGATTAGATCAAGCTTGATCTAGTCATTTTGACCAAGTCAACTAAAACTGTCCAGATACATTGCACCTACTTGGACAGCGCAGTTTTAGTGGAGGCTTCACTTGCTTGAGCAAGAAGCAAGTATGAATGGGACCCATGGTGAGAAAGGTTCATTTGCTTTATAAGGAGGAGATGGCAGCCCATTTTCATTATGCATTGGCTTATTATTTTCGTAGGATCTGCAAAGACTTGCATCCCCAAGCTGTTTAGCAGGGTTTGTAGTGTTCTTCACCCAAGGGTGTTCCCAGTCGGGAATCCCTACCTCATCCTCAAGGAAGGAGAGGGTTTGGACTTCATTTCCTCATTCTGACATTTGGCCAAGCTTATCTCTGTAGCTACAACGTTATTTCTGCAGCAGATTAAAGTTGTGTTGCTGGGAGTAGCAACAGAGGAACTTATTGAGTCATTCTTTGGCTTGTTCTTCAGTGGAGATCTTGTCTATTCTTTGGAGGAGAAGTAGAGGAGACTCCAGGGTTTCATTTCAGATCTTTGGAACTAGGCCAATCACTCACCATCTCTCACAACGTAGTCTAGAGCAGAAACTGCGTTATTTCCAGAGGCAGTTGCTCGGAGAGCCATTTGGACTCATCAGGAGGATTGCTCTTGAGTAGAGGGATAAGCCTTCTACTGAAGAGAATTATCATAGGAGGGCATCACTATTTCAGATCTGCCATAGACTCATTGTATATTTTGATTCAGTTGTAGTGACAAGTCAGATTGTCACATTGTACATTTTCTGGCATTTCTAGCAATCTCTCCTAGATTGGCTAGAAATCTTGTATTGGAGCCCATTATTCTATTCTTGGGAATTTATTTATATATTTTAGTCATATTTCATGTATTCATATCTATAGCAGCAGCTAAAGTCCTAGAGATAGCATTGTCACTGCTCTCCGGCATTTTATGCGGTTGCTGCATCTCTTGTACTTCATTGCTTACTCATTGGAGGTGGATTCTCATTGCATGAGGGGTTTATTCCTCATGAAATTTCTGTATTGTTTTTGATATATTAATGCACATGCTGGCTGTAATATATTACATCTTATGTTGCATTCATTTTTGCAGAGTTTGATGATTATGTTCATATATTCCTCTAAGCTCTCTATTTGAGCATTTTCTGAGAGATCTACTTTGGGGAGATCTGTATAATCCCTCTAGGATTATTTCTTTGAGCTTATCTTCTGGGAGAGTAATTTATGAAGGGTAAAAAGAGGGTTCCAAGTCCCAGTTTAACTTTTTTTTGCACTGCCTTCCTTATACAACGTCCTTGAGGACCACATTTTAGAAATTCCTGAAAAAGGAACATTACAGTGGTATCGGAGCATGATATTTGGCTCAGCCTGTGGCTTCAAGCCAAAGTGTTGAATCCCTAAAGGAGAAAGATTTAAAACTCTATAGACAGAGTCTGCAGATGGCCAGGTAGCCTCTGGATCTCATCCTTTGTTCAAAGGTGACATATCCAGTAAATGCCCCTGCAGTCAATCTCTGGAATAGAATTTTGATATTCCTGAGAAGGGAACTTTACAGCTGTGCAGCCCAAGATAAAATTCCATTATAAGGAGAAGCTCCTCATTTAGAAGAAGAGATGTACAGGAAAAGAGGAATGACAGAAGAGGAGGTTTCCCTTCTTCTTTTCTAGACCCTGGAGGGTATCATTGAAGACCTTGAAGAGAAAGAAAGGGAAAATTGGAGAGATTTTCTGAGAGGGTTTGTAGATGAAGCAAGCCCTAGGTATTCTTATGATGGGTGTGAGCATTCAGCCACACATGCAGATCCACAGCGTAGTTCATTTCCCACTTGCACAGCCAAAAGGATGGAGGAAGGAGATGAGGTCATTGGAGCAGCAGCGCTGCAACTCAAAGGTATGGCTCATGATAGTTGGTTTAAAAATTTTGTTTCATATTGTCATGCAAATGTAAAAACATATGATGATTTCACTAAGGGTTTGGTGAAGAAAATTGATGGGAATCCATGTGAATCATCAAGTGTCATAACTTCAAACACTTTGCATGCAACGGGTGAAACCATAAAAACAACTCCATTCTTTACTACCGAAGGGGATGAAAACATATATGATGACTTGCTAGAGGCAAGACCCCCATTGTATGAAGGGCATTCTTCCATTTGTGATAACATGGAGATCCCTCTTTCAGAAGAAGACCAAAATATGTGGTCTCTCATTGAAGGGGAGTCATACTCACATATGGGTGAAGAGAATGTGCATTGAAGGACCCACAGCGCTGCATCATTGGAGGAAGATCCATCACCACATGGGGATGAGAAGGGAGTCATAGCTTCCATGGGAGGAGTCCTTGTTTCTATTCAAGGGATTCTGAGAGGTCCAACATGTGGGAACCAAAGCACAATTATGGAGCCATTTGCAGTAGCTATTGGGAATTGTGAGATGGAGGGAGAAGAGAAGGATCAGCAGCAAGGGTTGATACACCCTTATCCATTCCGAAAAGTCTTTGCACATGGGAGAAATATTGTACAGCACAGTGAAGAGAGGGACAAGTCAGTCCTCTTATACATACAGTCCACTTCCGAGCTTGATGTCTCACTATATGGAGTCATTCCACCTGGGAGGCCACCTGATCTAGATTTGATGAGAGGCATCTTGCCATACAGTTCACCACTTTTGGATTCTGGGGAGGTGAAGAATTTGGAGGAGTCCAGCACAGCGCAGAGAGTTTGGGACAGACCCAAGGAGGAGAGAGACACTCTCTCATTTTCAGCATCACCCACTCTCATCAGTCATACTGCACTGACAAAGTTTGATGCAGGGATGGAGGATTGCATCTTCATGATGCAGGATGACTGCTCCACATATTTTATGAGGAGGATACTTCCTTTGAGGGAGAACTCTTTCATACATAGGAGTGGATGGAGGCCACTCATGCTTACTTTGACCCAGCTTGGGAGATTCCTGTTGGATGACAGCTTCTCATGGGAGGCCAACTTCCCAGGATCACCATTATTATTTGAGCATGAGAAACTGCATGATTTGCATGGCAGAATTTTTGAGGATGACTTTGGCATAGGGGATGTCAAAGTAGCAGGTAGCGGTGTGAGGGGAGCATTACATTGCAGATCACCAGCGCTATCTAGGAGGAGGATGGATCTAGGTTGGAGGACTCAGCTTTTGGTTGAGTATTCCTAGGATCTTGGTGCATGCATGATTCTTGATGACCAGGAGGGAGATGACAGATACATGGTGGATGATATGGTCATCTATTGTTATGGCAGGATCTTCTTGACTAGATTTTCTAGTCTCAAGGAGAAACTATTGCATGCAACACATGGGGAGTTTCTAGCTATGCACTTTGAGGCTCATTTTTCTTTGCTAGAGCAGTTCATTTTGGAGGGCATTCAACATGATCTATATCAGCATATGGACAAATGCATAGCCCAGATGATTTTTGAGAGGTTGGAACAACCATTTCCCTACTCATTTGAAGTAAGGGAGAACATTCAGATGAGCCATTTCAGCTCAAGGACCGGAGTACATGGTAAAAAAGGTATATGCTTTCATTTTGGTTTACCTTTATTTACATTATATGAGCAGCTTGATGAGCTAAGGATGATCACATCTCCTTATGCTCCTTACTATGATGTACTTGTGGCCCATTGCAAGCAATGAGAGTGGCTATTTTTATGATGGTTTGTGTGGGAAGCCACATACTTCTTGGTGTGCACCATTGGCACCAAATTGTACTTACATGTTTCCACCTTAAGAGATGTTTGTGGCAGCAAAAAAGTGGTTGGAAAGGCACTTGTTGATTTATGATTTAATGCAAGCCAAAGGTGCACTGCGCTGGTTCCTCATGTGGAACTATGATTCACTCTCTAGTTGCCATGTGGCAGCTTGTTTTCATTGTATATTGCTTCCATATGTTGCTGATGTTTGTGTACTCATGGGAGGCTTTGATTGGAGAGTAGGCTTGGAGTTGGAGATTCCCATTGGGATTATTATTCTCCCTTTTTCACATGTTGTATTTTTCAGGGGAAACCATGGGCACACCATGATTGCCATGTCACTACTTTTCTCTCCATGTAGGAGGAGATATTGGGAGAAAATACATTATTGGAGGAGGCACTTCATGGTTGATTCATTTTGTGGGGAGGCTTGGGCCAATTGTAGAGGCCATGACATTTCAGCCCAATATCAGCAACCCCCTCACACTTATCATAAATGGAGGGAGAAACTATTCGGATGGGAAAATCTAAACTCTCCATTCAGCCCCAACATATTGCATAGATCCAAGGTTGAAAACTGCTTTGTTGAGCTACTTAGGATGGCTCATTTCATTTGGATGATTGCATGGGTGGAGGAGTCACTCATTGGGAATGAGACTTCCCATGTTTTTCATCACTCCTACCTTGAGGAGGCCATTGAACCACAAGGAGATTTCCACTTGCACCTTCTATTATCTCATGATGTATACTTTGGTTTTACACACTTGGAGGGATACATGGAGGACAGATTTATTGCATACCTTGATAAGCTATGGTGGGGTCTATTGATGAGGAGGCCACAAGAAGAGGGGGAGAAATTTTTTCTCTCTATGTAGTTGCTTGAGGACAAGCAACATGTGGGAGGGGAGGACTGTAATGTTCCTGATTTTTAGCCTCAAGCTAAAAAGGAACATTATAGTTAGCATATTTTTATTTTGTTAAATAAAATGGGTAAGGAGACACCTTAACCCCTTTTATTGAAGAAATAACGCTCCTTCTGTGAAAGGAGGAATAATAAAGCAGCTAGATTGAGCACCACAGGGTGTGAACAGGATTAGATCAAGCTTGATCTAGTCATTTTGACCAAGTCAACTAAAACTGTCCAGATACATTGCACCTACTTGGACGACGCAGTTTTAGTGGAGGCTTCACTTGCTTGAGCAAGAATCAAGTATGAATGGGACCCATGGTGAGAAAGGTTCCTTTGATTTATAAGGAGGAGATGGCAGCCCATTTTCATTATGCATTGGCTTATTATTTTCATAGGGTCTGCAAAGACTTGCATACTCGAGTTGTTTAGCCTCAAGGAAAGAGAGGGTTTGGACTTCATTTCCTCATTCTGACATTTGACCAAGCTTATCTCTGCAGCTACAGTGTTATTTCTGTAGCAGATTAACATTGTGTTGCTGGGAGCAGCAACAGAGGAACTTATTGAGTCATTCTTTGGCTTGTTCTTCAGTGGAGATCTTGTCTATTCTTTGGAGGAGCAACAGAGGAGACTGTGGGGTTTAATTTTAGATCTTTGGTACTAGGCCGATCACTCATCATCTCTCACAGCACAGTCTAGAGCAGAAACTGCGTTATTTCCAGAGGCAGTTGCTGGCAGAGCCATTTGGACTCGTCAGGAGGATTGTTCTTGAGTAGAGGGATCAACCTTCTACTGAAGAGCATTATCAAAGGAGGGTGTCACTATTTCAGATCTGTGATAGCCTCATTGTATATTTTGATTTAGTTGCAGTGACAAGTCAGATTGTCACATTGTACATTTTCCGGCATCTCTAGAAATCTCTCCTAGATTGGCTAGAAATCTTGTATTGGAGCCCATTCTTCTATTCTTGGGCATTTCTTTATATGTTTTAGTCATATTTCATGTATTCATATCTATAGCAGCAACTAAACTCCTAGAGATAGTGCTGTCACTGCTCTCTGGAATTTTATGCAGTTGTTGCATCTCTCGTATTTCATTGCTTACTCATTAGAGGTGGATTCTCATTGCATGAGGGGTTTATTACTCATGAAATTGTTGTATATTGTTTCTGATCTATTAATGTACATGATGGCTGTAATATATTACATCTTATGTTTCATTCAGTTTTGCAGAGTTTGATGATTATGTTCATATATTGCTGTAAGCTCTCTATTTGAGAATTTTCTGAGAGATCTACTCTGGGGAGATCTGTAGAAGCCATATAGGCTTATTTCTTTGAGATTATATTCTAGGAAAGTAATGTATTAAGGGTAAACAGAGGGATCCAACTCCCAGTTTAACTATTTTTTGCACTTCCTTCCTTATACAGCGTCCTTGAGGACCACATTTCAGAAATTCCTGAAAAAGGAACATTACAATCTGGAATCAACTCAATAAAAGGAGTGGGTGGAACTGCAGATTGAAGAGCACAGATCAACTCAGAAAAATCTAGCATTTTATTTGATTTAGATTTATCAAACTCTAAATTGAACTCTTGAAGGATAACAAACCATTTGGAGTATTTCCCCCAAAGTAAATGATGATTCAGTGTGTAAGCCATGGGGTTAAAATAAAAAATCACAATAGTTTTTCGTAGGAGAATGTAATGGCAAAAACATTGGACAACATGAACAGCTACCAAAACAAGATTCTCTACATGAGCCTAACATGTCTCAGCATCAAAGATATTGTGATTCAAGTAGTATAAAACATACTCATTCTCGTCTTCATCATCCTAAACAAGAACCATGCCAAAAGTTTCGTCGACGACAGCTAAATATAGGAAATAATCATGTCATTAGTCAAGGGGATGTAGTAAAGGAGCACTAACGAGAGTTTTCTTCAAAGCCTTGAAATAATATTGAGCGATTTCATCCCAAATTAATGGGACCCCTTTTTTTAACAAACGAGTAAATCCTTTAGCAGGCTCTGCATAAATCGGTACAAAACAACGAAGAAATTTCGCATTCCCCTGCAAGCTCTGCAGTTGATAAACATAACAAGGAGGGGGGAATTTTATGATAGCCTCAAAATTCAATGGATCAATCTATATTCCTTCCCTAGAAACCACAAATCCTATGAGATGACCAGATTTAATGCAAAATACACACTTATGAGGATTTAATCGAATGTTGTAGTGTCGACAGAGAAGAAAGATTGCTCGAAGGTGAAAGAGATGATCTTGAATTTTCATGGAAGGAGCAAGAATATCATCAACATATAGTTGGAATATGTGCTTAATATCATGAAATGCATAAGACACAGCTTGCTGGAAGGTAGTGCCAACATTCTTCAAGCCAAAAGGGAGCTTTCTGTATGGAAATGTCCCCAAAGGACAAATAAAGGTGGTTTTATGTTGATCGGAAGCAAGAATGTTAATTTGGTTATAGCAAGAGAAACCATCCATAAAATACAAAATTTCACTCCCAGTATATTCATCAATTATCTGATCGATAAAAGTAGTGGGATAGTTATTTTTAGGATAATCCCAATTGATATCATGATAATCAACACAAACGTGAATATTTCCTTGATTTTTGTTAATAGGAACAATATTAGAGAACCATTTTATCAAAGTTATAGGATAAATGAATCCATCTTTGATAAGTTTCTCAACTTCTCCCTTTATGGCAACTGCCTTTCTCGAGTGCACCAGACGGAGATGCTAACGAACAAGTTTCACATATGGATAGTTAGGAATCTCATGCACCATGATACTAGGATCAATGTCAGGCATTTCTTCAGTCGACCAAGCGAATACATCACATAATTATTTATACAAGGAAGTGTAAATATTGATCTCATTGGGAGAACAAGAAGCCCCAATATGGATAATCTCGACAATCCCTGGTTTGACAGAGATGTAGATCGGAATGGTAGCTGAAATATTTCCCATGTTTCCTTTCGACAAGACTGCATGAACCAAGATGGGATTATGAAGTTGACCAGTCGATTCAGGGGAAACACGGGTTTCCAGAGAGGTAGAAATTTCACCAAGGCTCGGGATAAATGAGGAATGATGATGTCTATCATCCCAGGGAGTTTCTTTGAGAGACATAACTCCTAATATACTCTCATCAGTCGAAAAAGTCTCATTCAAAGGATCATCTGAATCCCATGAACCAAACCAGGGATATTGTGAGTACGTGTCTAGAGACAAAACCAATTTATCATTGGAATTGGATGCAACCTTAGAAGCCAAAAGGATGCTCTGATACATCTGTTCGATGATTCTAAGTGGCATAACCTCACCAAAACTATCAATCTGGTTAGGGTTGGGAATGATCCAAGGATCATGATCAGATGAAATCATGTTAACTGAAGTGACATTGGGAGGTGGAAGGGAGAAGATTCCCATTAATGATGAGTCTTTAAAGAGATTCACACCAAAACTCTCATAAGGAACAGTGGTATTCCCAATATACGATACATTACTAGTTGAAGAATCAGGAGAGAAAAAGGCAAGCAGATCAACCGTAACGATTTTTCCCTGATGGGGAAACGAAGAACACAGAAAAGGGTAGATACCACGCAAACCATTTCCTGGGTCAAACTACTACCAAGTAGAATATTGTATTTCAAATTCATGTCGATGACTTCTACTTCCATATCCATAGTTTTTCCCTCCACTAGATTGGTAGAGATTTAAGAATACCATATGGATGAGAACCTTTGTCATTGAAAGCTTATAGATTATTAGGAGAATGAATTAATGGTAGAGAGTCGATGGATTTCCAACACGTGATCGACATGATGTAGGTAAAGTAACCTTCATCACTGATAGTCCTATGAATAGTCTTACTTATCACTAGAACTTGTATAATAAAATCCATTTCTAACAGGAGACAGGGAACGTGATTTTCAAGGTCAAAAGTAATTAAATTTGAATCTGAAGGATAAATTCATCTGGTAGCGGATAGTCATTCCTTCCTTTGTGATGGGTAGGACTGAAGTAATTCCAAAGCCGACATCACCGAAGGTGCTTGAGCTAAATCTTCCACAATATTATAATGTTGAGCAACTCATGCATTCAGATTATATGAGGATTTTAGGAGAACACCTTTGGGAGGTGGTCGGATAATGGAATCATTACTAGGTCGTTCAATATGAAGAGGACTAGAACTAGGAAGAGTGGAAGAAGAGGGCCCATCAGTGGAATCTTTTTCCACAACAGATTTGGCAGGATTCCGATATTATTTTGATCAAGTGGCAATAGAAATGGGTTCTGTACCACTCATGAAAACCTAAGAGCTTATAGATGAAAAAAATTGAGGTCGGTCTACCATTTTCATTTTCTGAGATGGAAAGGGTTATTTAAAAACAATGTTTTCCTTGTGTGCCTTTTAAAAGACGATTAACCTCGGAATGACAAGGGAAATCCTTGGTGTAATGATCATCATCACATATTAGAAAAGGATATTTGGGCTTACATTTAGATGCATCGTCAGCAGACGACTTGGAGGAATCATATTTGGATTTCCCTTTCCCTTTCTTCTTACCTTTTAAGGATTTAGCCGTCGTAGCAGAGTGAATGGCGTTAATCTCAGAGGTTTTACCAGCATTGTTAGAATCATTCACAGGAGTGGAAGGTGCAGTGGTTGAAGTAGACTTTGGCTTCAAAGAAGATTTCATATTACTATTAAAATTTTAAGCCACTAACCCAATAACACCATCAATTGGTGGAGTATCAATAGACTTTGAAGATGACATGTCCATTGAAGGTTGAGGGGCATTCAGTAAAAGTTTGTATAATGTCCCAGACTTGGAATAAACATGATCTAGGTACCAAACACGGGCGATGGTCTCTTCCTCAGTTACACAACCACTCATAGAAACATATTTGGAAAATTTAGAAATGAACGATTTAGTAAACTATTCAATCAGAATTTGATTATGAATTTCAAAATTGATTAGATGTCATCTACGTCTCCACTCATGAATGTGATTGGAGATGTGCATAGCAATTGACAGTTCCAATGACATTAAGAGGTGGGTGTCAGTTTCATACTAGCTAGGTAACTAGAAATGTGTAAGGAATGCCATAGTCAACGAGTTGAAATCTTGAAAAATGTCACAAGGTAGTTCAATGTACCACTTAGTGGCTACATCCATCAATGTGAGTTGGAAAAGACGTAATCAAACTGAATCGTCGACCCAAGAGTTAGAAAATCACCATAAATGGTACATCATAACATGAGCTTGGGGTCTCCTCCAGATTTATCTTAAAATTTAGGAAAATCCCCAGGAATTTTAGTTGGAACCAAAGGCCAATTCAACATGTATTGTATTGGGTCATTTGTAAGCCTTGACACATTCGAAAGTTCCAACGTAGCAAAGAATGGTAACTGAGGATTATAAGGAGTGAAAGGTCTCCAGTAGTTACCCATCTGAGGGTTCCAACCTTGCTGGTATGGGTTTTCCCCTCATTGGGGTTTATTTTGACCATAATAACCATATTGTCCCCACTATTGCCGGTAAGGACCTTGTTGAGGCCAGGGTTGCTGATAGGTTCCTTGTTGCAGCTGTTGTTGAACATAAGGTCCATGTTGGGTATATTGATAAGGTTCCTATTGGGGCTATTGATAAGGTCCCTGTTGAGGTTGTTGATGATGCCCATGTTGCAACGTCTATTGAGGGATAGGTCATTTTTGGACACAACGCCCTTTCTGGACATAGGGTCCTTGCTAGGGTTTCTGGTACTAACCTTGTTGAATTTTCTGGTATTGAACACTAGGTCGAATGTGGTAGGTTCCATCTTGTCCTAGAGAAGGGTTTGGACAAGATTGTGTTTTAGGACCAAACTGTTGAATATTCATAGCACACACTAACATATTTTGGAGTTGTTGGACATACTTCCGTGAAATGTTCAGTTGTTGAACATACTGATATTGTACATTCGATTTCTGAACATATGGATTTTCATTATGCGGTTGCTGAATATGGGGTTGTTGTGGGGATGTTGATAAAAAAGTTAAGCTAAGGTAAGGTAGCCACCCAGTAGAGAGGTACCCACGAAAAAACTTGTTATGGATGAAACCAAAGTTCCACCAAGACTAGATATGGGTTGGCCCACCCTCGATACAGTTCCATAGTTTAGATTGCCCCCACCCAAAAGGGGAGGTACATATAAGGGATGTGATTTCCCCTCAGGCATGGAAAAAACTGTATATTTTCCACTCGAAGGTGGAACCGTTGTCATCGTAGATCACGACAAAGGAGAAAACAATCCCAATGCAATGGTCATTTGACCCACAGAAACCGCAGGTTGAGTAGAAGGTTGTGAAATGGTAGCCATATTTGAAAAAAATGAGCTATAGTATGGAGGAATAACAGTTGACTATATGGGATAATGAAAAAGGGATGTAACCCCAGAAGCTCCGGAAATAAGGTTTTCAAGAGAAGTATAACCTGGTGGAAGCGAAAATGCAACATGGCTAGAGGGTACATTCGTTCCACTTCCTGCATCATGAGGAGCGGAAACATAAGGAACACCTTCTGGAGGAATCATGGATTCGATATCAACTTAGGGATGTGGTCACAAAAGTTTCCATAGCAATACTTTGAGGAGTGCTAAAAAATGGACCATCATTTGCATTCGATGCCATGTGTAGTGGAAACAACTGTTGAACAATAGTTTGAGATGCTACAGGAGAAGCACCAAAAGGAACATTGGGATTGTCTAAAGGACACTATGGATGCTGAGGAGATACCACCAACATAACGTAGATCATATTTGGAGGAAATACCATAAACTTTGCATCAGGTTCAGCACTTTTCGGCTCAAGATCCTCAGATGGCGAAGGCTAATCGTTACGCGGTGGTCGCGAAGAGAGTGGTTGAATACTTGGGACATTTCTAAGTTCAAAACCTTAAGCTTCAAGAGGACCATGGGGAACTGGCGGAATCTCAGGATGGGATACTTGTGTTCCTTCAGGGGATGAGTGAGATAAATTCAAAGATTCAGCCACAATGACATTTTGACAAGATCAATCAAAGGATAGATGAATTCTTTTTGAGCAATTAAAATTTTCAATTAACAAACCATGATGAGAAAAATGAGTACTACACAGATAGGATACTTTCATGGAAAGTAAATTTTAGAATTAAACAAAATAAATAAAAAAGAGGTATTCTAAGAAAAATGGATTACCAGATATCTATGAACTGCAATACACACCTTGGTGAACCAAGGACTTGACGTATTACATCCAATCTCCCCAAATGATGTGTTCGGTGTATCACATCAATAAGGCAGTCAACTCGGTTACCTATCGCAGGTTTGCAACCTAGTGGGTCTCCCAAAATATACATGATGGTACATGGGAGCTCAGTGTGCAGTAGTGATGTCTAATCACTAGTACATATGGTCAATGTTTCGACACTTTAGTTCCGACAGTTTTGACGTATTGTCAGAAAGTTCCCCAAATTTTCTCAATTTTGTAATCCCACCAACAAGCGTCTCTCTAGCGACGTTTAGGGAGTATCATCAGAATAGCGATACTTAGGGGTATTGTCAGAATAGCGATGTGTTGGGATAAAGCATAGGAAGTGCGATGTTTAGGACAAAAGCATCAAAAGTGCGACGTTTAGGACAAAAGCGTCGGAATAGCGATGTTTAGGGAAAGTGTCGAAAGTGCGATGTTTCGGGACAAAGTGTTGGAAGTGCGACATTTAGGACAAAAGCGTTAGAACAATGACGTCTTCATGTGATGGCGCCCAAATAAACTCGTTTGGGTCAGGTCAGGTTGGGTCATTCCGTGTGAGGGCGCCCAAGGAAACACGTTGTTCGGGTAGGTCGGGTTGTGTGAGAAAGCCCAAGGAACGTGTTCGAGTCGAGTCGTGTCAGGTCGTGTGAGGGCACCCAAGGAGCGCATCTAGGTCAGGTCATGTCGGGTCATTTGAGGGCACCAAAGGAATGTGTTCGGGTCGGGTCATGTGATCAGTTCATGTGAGTGCGCCCAAGGAAACATGTTCAAGCAGGTCGGGTTGGGTCTGGTCGGGTCATGTCATTTGAGGTTGCCCAATAAAACGCGTCCATGCGGGTCAAGTCGAGTCGTGTGATGGCACCTAAGGAAATGTGTTTGGGTCAGGTGAGGTCAGTTCGTGTCGTACTATGAGGGCACCCAAGGAAACGCGTTTGAGCGGGTCAGGTCAGTTCAGGTCATGTGAGGGTACCTAAGGAACGTGTTTGGGTCGATTCGTGTCATTTCATGTGAGGGCGTCCAAGAAAATGCATTTAGGCGAGTCGGGTCGGGTCGGGTTGGGTCATGTCGTGTGAGGCCACCCAAGAAAATGTGTTCGGCAGGTTGGGTCTCGTCAGGTCAGGTCATGTGAGAGTGGTCGTATAAAAAATGCTAAGTTGTGACCACTCGTGTTTATTGTGCATGTTTTTGCGATCCATTTTCCGTTTTCTCCCTTGTGCGCCTTCATTTGGGTGGGTCGTGTCGTGTTGTGAGGGCGCCATAGGAAATGTGTTTGGGTTGGATTGTGTGAGAGATCTCATATCAAAAATGTTAAGTTATGACTGCCCGTGTGCCTTGTGCGCGTTCATGTGACCCGTTTGTCATTTTCTCACTCATGCCTTCGACGTTCGGGCAGGTCGGTTCGGGTCAGGTCATTTCGTACTATGAGGGCGCCCAAGGAAATGTGTTCAAGCAGGTTGGGTTGGGTCTGGTCATGTGAGGGCGCTCAAGGAACACGTCCGGGTCGGGTCATGTCAGGTTGTGTGGGGGCGCACAAGGAAACACGTTTAGGCAGGTCGAGTCGAGTCTAATCGAGTCGTATTGTGTGAGGCCACCTGAGGAAACGCGTTTGGGCAGGTCAGGTTAGGTTGTGTCATGTGAGAGCGCCCAAGGAAATGTGTTCGAGTGGGTTGGGTTGGGCCGGTCATGTGAGGGCGCCTAGTAAAATGCGTTCAAGCGGGTCGGGTTAGGTTGGGTTGGGTCGGGTCATGTGAGGGCACCTAGGGAAACTCATTCAGGAAGGTTGGGTTGGGTCGGGCCGCGTGAGGGCGCCTATGGAAACGAGTTTGGGTGGGTCAGGTCAGGTCGGGTTGGGTCGTGTGAGGGTGGTCGTATAAAAAATTCTAAGTTGTGACCGCTCGTGTGCCTTGCACTGCACGTTTATGTGATCCATTTTCTATTTTCTCCCTTGTGCTTTCGTTCAGGCGGGTTGGGTTGTGTCGTGTGAGGGCGCAATAGGAAACATGTTCGGGTCAGATTGTGTGAGGGAGGCCATATCAGAAATGCTAAGTTGTGACCGCCCGTGTGCCTTGTGAATGTTCGTGCGACCCGTTTGACGTTTTCTCCCTCGTCATGCCTAGTTAATCGATATTCGAGTGTGTCAGGTCAGGTCATGTGATGGCGCCCAAGGAAACACGTTTGGTTCAAGTCTGATCCGGTTGTGTCGTACTATGAGGGCGCCCAAGGAAATGCGTTCGAGCGGGTCGAGTCGGGTCGTGTGAGGGCGTCCAAGGAACGCGCCTGGGTCGGGTCATGTTGAGTCGTGTGAGGGTTCCCAAGGAAATGCGTTCGGGTAGGTTGGGTCAAGTTCGATCTGGTCGTGCCGTGTGAGGCCACCCAAGGAAACATGTTCAGGCGGGTCAGGTCAAGTTGTGTTATGTGAGGGTGCCTAAGGAACATGTTTGGGTGAGTCGAGTCAGGCTTAGTCATGCCATGTCAGGGTGCCTGAGGAAATGCGTTCGAGTGGGTCGAGTCAATTCAGGTCATGTGAGGGCACCCAACGAAACATGTTCGATCAGGTCAGGTCGGTTCAGGTCGAGTCATGTGAGGACGCCCAAGGAAACTTGTTTGTGTGGGTCAGATCAGGTCATGTGAGAGAACTTAAGGAAACACATTCGGGCATGTTAGTTCAAGTCATGTCATGTGAGGGTGCCCAGGGAAACGCGTTCCGGCGGGTCGGGTCAAATCAGGTTGGGTCGTCTGAGGGCACCCAAGGAAACGCATTCGGGCGGATCAGGGCAAGTCAGGTAATTTGGTTGGATTAATCTTGATTACAAATAATGGTAATGTTAGCTACCTGTAATCAGAAAGATTGGAAAAATTCCAACCGCAGGGAGAAACACCATTTCAACCACTTCAGGATTCTAGGATCTAGCCCTCCTGAATCCGGAGAGGGATCTCTCTAATAAGTGCAAAGATGGATTTATCTTTAAAATATTTTGGGTGATGATATTAGGCTAGTTATGAATTCCGAGGGTTTTGTTTTGTTTTTGGATGGTTGAGCATGATTATTATTTGAGTGGAAAGTTCTAAAAGGAAATACTTTCAAAGGTGTGAAGTTGCAAGCAATAAGAACAAGCTTCAACTGAAAAGATGGATGTAATGTTGGTTTTAGTCCATTGGGCTATGGAGTCATAATAGGATTTAATTGAAACAAACAGGTTCAAGAGTGGTCCATAGGCCAAGTCATCTATGTCTAAGGATCTCCTTAAATTTGATTTTATGGAATGAAATGATACAACAAGAAGGGGAATTTAAACAAATGAAGAACAAAGAGCAGCCCAAGATCTGGTAAGTACTTTGAAACTAGCCAGCTTTTGACATGCACTTACGAAAGACATAAAAGCAATCCAAGATCTGGTAAGCACTTCGAAACTAGCTAGCTTTTGATATACTTTCAATAGAAAAACAATTAAAACACAAGGGAAACATAAATGATAACAAAGAATGGTCTAAGATTTGGTAAGTACTTTGAAACTAGCCAGCTTTCAACACACTCTTAGGGAAACTTTTGGATAGTCTTTGGGGATAAAACTAGGACCAGGGCTCACCATATCTTCCTTATTTTATCTCTACTTAACATAAACTGAAAGTAACATTCGAGAATAACAATTAGCTAAGAGAGGAGGACGAGGGAACGCCAGCATTTCTAACTGCTTGAACTGAATTAAATCATTCCTAAATAACACAAATTGGAAGAAAACACTTAGATAAACCTTATCAGTCAGAGAAGGGTACTGATATACAGTAAATCCTAACTCTATGCTTGCTGTTCTTTATAAGAGAAGATGAACAAAGTGAAAACAGAAATAAAATAACGATTTACAAGAAGAAAACATCACCGTCGACATAGACTAGGATCCCATAAATCAGCTTGTATTGATGCTTCAAACCAGTTACAAATTTAAGTCCAATGTTTTAGGTTAGCAATCATCTTCACTTCTCAGCCTAACTATTCTATCACAAGCAGAGCTTCAAGAGCCTTTGGACACTATTTACAATCAGAAGTTTCGAGCACAAGTATATTTCAAAGTTCTACAACCAACATTTTCTCATCTTCTACAGAAGTATTTATAGAAGGAATGAGGAGGTGGGATCTGATAAAAGATCTCCTGAGTCGATTAATATAGACTTTAATACTTCTCGGCCTTTGAGGGGCTCGATGGAGAAGTTTACAGATGTTCTGTCTGTATTAATGTTTTACATTTCAGATTCAAGCTCGGTGGGAGCTTTTGCTGACTTTAAGGATTTGTATTAGTTCTGCAATAACTCTGTTGATATTTTTCATTAAGTTCATTTGGCAGAAGTAACTATTCGGCTGTACTGAGACAAATATCTTCTTTTCTGATCATAACTCGACCTCTTTTTGAATGCTTTGAGGCAATAGGTGGCAATGGGTAGCTGAGAGGAATCAATTTGCCTCTGATGTGGCGGTGGAGGCTCTTCATGACTGATAAATCTTTTGATTTGTCTTTAATTATGTTTTAATTTGGAGGATTAGGCTTTTGATTTTCGATCTTAGCTGTAATCCACCAAAACTGTCTTCAATCCTCTGTTCTGCTGTGTTTTTTTCTTCAACACTGATACTCTTTTGTTTTGATTTGATCCATTGTGTCTTGTTGATGTGCAGGGATGCATAGGGCTCATGTGGCATCAATGCCCATGAAGCATTGACGAAACATGGCATGGAACCCTCTGTAGTAATTTTCCTTTGATAAATGAAAGTTTGAAGGATTGTCACCCTCAGCTTTCATTTCCCTTTATTATAATGGGAAAATCCTTTGAAACCTGCAAAATACAAAAAATATTAATAAATCCTGCGTTTATGAAGTGAAACTGCTTCAGAGTTTGTGGGGAGGAGCATGGCCGTTGGATGGCAGCATCCAACGATGGAGATCTGCGTTAAAAGCCCTTTGGTAGAGGCAAAGGGTGATATGTGAAATGAGTTTTTAGATCCAAGCCGTTGATCTGCAGAGATCAACGGTGGAGGGTGCGCGTGATAAATCATAAGAGAAATGGGGAAAAGTGGTTTCAGGGATGAAAACCACGAGTTTCGCATGGAGAAAAGGCGAGTAGGCAGTTTTTCCTTTTGGAACATGATATGCATCCCCGCCTGACACATGTCCTTGAAAAACAGCTTATATCACGCGAACTTTGGGAAATTATCCTTCGCGCTTAAAGTTACGCAAAAATGCGCCTGAACCGTTAGATCTGGGGTCTCAGATCTGATGGCAGAGAGTGAGCGCGATTTTGAAAAGATGCGCAGGCGGAGGCGAGATGGGCGGTTTCAATCTGGGCCATTGGATCTAAGATTTGAACAGTAGAGATCAGAAATTGGAGGGAGATGGGACCCACAGGAAGTAGGCCAGTTGGGTCATATGGGCCATTGGATGTAGAGGATCGACGACCAGGATAGAATCTGGGTTTAAAAAAAATTAATACATAGACAGGGAAAGGGTGAAGGAGGACCGTTGAACTGTAGAGATCGATGGCTGTGATTGGCCGAAAACATTATGAGCGGGGCTGCATGTTTTAAACCAAAGTCGAGAGATGCGATCTAGACCGTCCGATCTGGACACGTGGACGACCCAGATGCAATCGGGGCTTGTTGATCGACGGGGTGAAGAAATTGAATAGCGCTGATGCGATTTAGTGCTGGCTGTCGATCTGTAGATCAGATCGATGGTGGGGAGTGAATCGGAGAAGGTCAATCAGAGGTGGAGAAAAATTTAATGCGCCCAACAAAAACTTGCGATGCAATCATGTGCAGGCCATTTGATCAGCTTAAGATCAATGGCGGAGATTATTTTAAATCATGCCCTGACGGAAACCCTTTATAATACATGAAAACCAAAAATTAATGAAAAAGAAAAGGGTTTTATGGTGTCGGGCGGGATTTTTTATATGAAAAGGCACCCGGTTGCGGGGCCTATGGATTATACAAAATGCGATAGGCCCAGGGCTTATATATAAGGGCCAATCGCATCGGAAGTTCAGGCTTTTCAATCTAACCATTTCGATTTTCTCCGATGCGATTAGCGCTTCGGGAATTTTAACTCTTGGTCCCGGGCGCAAGTTATATGGAGTAAAGCGGAGAGCGGGGGTTATAAATAGAGGGCTTAATCACATCGAAGCTTTAACATAAGAAATTGACTTGCGCGCTCTGATTTTTCTGATGCAATAAGTGCCCAAAGGACTTAGCACTTGGTTCTAGCGCCAGGGCATATGGTGGGGAAGTGGTTAGGACTTAGCCCAGAGGGGCTTAAGCCTGTAATACAAAAAGTGTATTTTTATGATTTTTTCAGAGTTTTATGATGGATTTGGGGGTTTCGGCAGAGTTCAAAAAGGAGTTTTAAACTCTGTAATGTGGACTTTATGAAAGGGGAATGGGAAAAATGGAAAAATAGAGGAAGTTTATGAGGAAAAGAGGAGGTAAAATAAAGGTTAGTTTTGAAGTGGAGGGAGGGGAAAAATGGATTTTGCAGTAGTCTTATCTTCATGGGAAACAACCAAATTTCTGAGTTTGGAAAGGAAACAACAGTAAATATTGAACCAAAGACATGATGTCTCCATGAGTCTTCAAGAGATAACATTTTTAGCAATAAACCCTGTTTCTTGAAGGCTCCAAAAATGTTTTAGCCACCATTTGATATGAAAATTTTTATTGGTGGGTAACAGTGGCTCCACTTGGGGATGGTGCCTTCTTGAAGGCATCAAGAACTTCAGACTTGCATTCTATGGGAGGCTGATCAGTGTCTCATCCATTGGGCTGCTTTTATTTACTTGGATGATCTTCTTTGTTCTGAAAAAATGTTAACAGCCATGAAAAAACAATGGATCTTCATCAACAAGCTTTCTACCTACCCAATCCTACTAATCTAACATTTTTTCTTCTTTAGAGTGCACTTGGATTGGCAAACTCTTTTCACAACATTTTATTCTTTTGAAAGAAAAAAACTAATCTAATTTTATTCCTTATTTCTCCATGAACTCAGATTAAATAGTTGAGTCCATATGCTTCTCTACCTAATCTACCAATCTGTTAGGATTACATAGTCTAACAGATTTTTATTCTCTAATTTCTAAAATAGAAATTAAAAAGAAATCAAGTCATGATTGAACAGTCTAACTTGATGCTGATCATTGGTATTAAAAACAAGCTACACATAGATATTATTTTGCAGAAAATTTAAAACAAAATGGAAGGCTTAAGATCTGAAATTTCAAAGCACTTCCTTCATATTTTTTCAGCTCTATTTTTACTTCCGTTTGATTTGCTTTTCATTTGTTGACTGGTTCAGATTTTGAGCTAATTAGAACCAGTTTTACCTCTACTTTTGACTCAAGAAATAAATAGATTTGAGTCATTCTTCTTTTGGAATGTTAGGTTCAGATTTTGAGCATGTTTGAACCTTTAATTTCTATCCTAATCTACCTACTGATAAGTCAAGATTAAACAGTTTGGCAAATCGAATTCACTATCCTATCAGCAATAAATTTAAAACTAATTAATCAAGATTAGGCTATTTGACTAACTAGAAATGTGTTCTTCAGGAGTGGCATTTGAGCTTGCACACTTTCAGATTTGTTTCTCTCTTTTTTGGTATGGGGCTATACCTTTATTGTTTTTACAATCTGCCCTCTTTTCTTTCTTTCACTGTTTTTGTATTTTGATTTTGCTTCGGAGACAAAAATCAACAACTATCTGAATGCTCAAAACTGAGCTTTATTGACATTCCTATCTAACCTATTCTAACTTATAGTATTTACATTATCATATGATACAAAAGTGCCAATGTAACCAGTTGAGTAATGTCAAGAAAAAGAATAAACTCTGGCTGCTTGTCATGGGTATCCCTAATACATTTTGAAGATTAATCTTCAAAACCAAAACTATCACAGAAGGTGATAGCTTTTCATGTCTTTGGCTCTTGCAAAGGATCCATGCTTGATAATTTGAGCTAGTTGAGATTTCCACACACTCATCTAAAGGATCAACAAAGAAAGGATGAAGATTCTCTTCTTTCTGGTCCGCTATTTCTGGTAGATTGTCTACTTCCAAGACTTCAACTTTGAGAACTGTGTTGTCAGTATGTGACTTGGAAGTATCATCATCCTTAACCTATAAAATAGCAAGCAGTGAAATATCTTCTTTCTCTAAATCTATGCTCACTTCTGATATAAATTCAATTTCTTTGGATGACAGATTGACATTGGTAAAAAGAGAATTTTCTTCTTGGAAAGACGGTATATCCACAGCAATATAGTATTCTATTTGTTTTTCTCCTTCATCTTCGTCATCATCTGAACTGGAGGATTCATCATATTTGGTAGTGTTTTCCTCTTGTAACACTGGTATGCTTGGATTTAGTGGATTGAACTTTGTGAAGAGGTTATTGTATTCTTGAGCAGGGGTGTCTTCAAAGGTTACTTCCTTTTGAATAGAAGGCTCCCTTTGCTCAAAAATTTCTTTATTTCTCTTCTCTTCACCCTTCGAGTTGAAAGACTGTTGATTCCCAATTATGTGAAAGCTATTTGTGATGGATTTAAATGGGTGATTTCTACTTTCAAGTTGACAATGGTGAAACTCATAACACCAATCGAATGCTGGTTGCCCTGCGTGATTAGTTTCTACTTGGAACTCATCATCATCATTAGACTAATTAAAATTTGGAAAATTATCAGAAGAAGAAATTTCATCAGTCAAACATATTGGGTCATCAGTTTTCTCTTCTTTTAGTTGATCTACATGTTTATTTTTTGTATCAAGACAATCAGATGGAGTAGGTATATGAGCAGAAGCATTTGGTTCAAATGAAGGTTTGGAGGTTGGTATTCTGTTCAATACTAAATCAATCTCTTCCTCTGTTAGAAGAGAAGGAGTTTTATTTTTGCTTAGAACAGAGGTACAACAATCCTCCTTGTCTTGTGTTGGCTAATTTTGAGGCTTGATGTCATCTTGAGCCTCTTCTAGGAGATATTTACTTGTGCTAGTAGGAACACTTCGAGGTTTTTCTGTTATTTCCTGATCTTCTTTTGTTTCAGAAAATTCCTCATGATTTTTATGATACTCAGTTTGAATATAAGGTTCATGAGTTGTTTTCTCTTCATTATCAGGATGCCATTCTTGTTGTATAATCAGACCTGAGTTATAACACAAAGGAAAGGGTTCTATATGTGTTGGTGTTTCCTCAATTTCAGATTTCGCATTTTCCAAATGGCTGCTTGTTTCCTCGAAGTATTGCTCACTATTATAATTTGCATTTTGGTCATGAAATTCTCTTATCAGCATAATACAAGACAGGGAGGTAGTCAGAAGTTTCTTGACAACCTTCTTCATTGTTTTCTATGTAAGTCTGCTCATCATCCTTTATAAAGTGTTGATCATAATACATGTCTTGGTCACTGTCTTGATCTTGAGGTGATTGGGCTTGTGTTTAATCAAGAGAAAGCCTAGCTCGCTCTAGATTTTCAATATTCATATTAGCCATCAACCTATCCATTCTCTTTCCAAGAATGTACATCATCTTTTCCATCATGATTTCTTGTTTATTTTCTTTATAATCTTGTTGATCGTACATGTCTTGTCAGGGTAGAGTTTGAGTTTGATTAGGGAAAGGTATATGTTGCTCTGGATTTCCAGCATTTAAATTATCCATCAACCTATCCATTCTCTTTCCAATCATGTACATCATCTTTTCCATCATGATCATATGTTTGTCTTCTGGGTCTATATCTAAATCCATGTTTGTAAATCAGAAAAAGAGGTCATTGTGTCTGTTTAATCAGTTCAAGGTCTTCTACCAGTGGATTCATTTGGTCTTTTGGGAGTTTCAGAGTGTGGAGTCGCCAGGTGGAAGATTTTTAGCTCCTAAGGAGGTAAAATGTTTAATGGTCCACCACCATGTTTATTGAATACCAATCTGAAATATTTTTGGGTTTTTATGAGCTATTTTTCAATCCTATGGTTTTTAAGAGTGTCCTAAATCCATTTCACAACTTAGCTACGGTTATGAGACAAAGACAGTCTACTCTTATGGCTAAGCTAGCTGATCTTTCAAGGTTAGATAAAGACTTGTGAGAATCCTAGGGTTTGCCTAGTTTGTCACTGATTCAAACAAGTTTTACCATGATTACCATTACTTGGTAGTGCTTGAAAGGGTTTCTTTTACTCACTATACAATGTTCTTGAATCTAAGGTTTCAGGAGGCCTTAAAGGTACCTAGGTTGAAAAACACTAAAAATTCCCCAGTGGAGTCGCCAGAAATGTTAGTTCCCTGTAATCAGCAAGATTGGAAAAATTCCAACCGCAGGGAGAAAACATCGTTTCAACCACTTTGGGATTATAGGATCTAGCCCTCCTGAATCCGGAGAGGGATCTCTCTAATAAGTGCAAAGATGGATTTATCTTTAAAAGCTTTTGGGTGATGATATTAGGCTAGTTATGAAGTCTGAGGGTTTTGTTTTGTTTTTGGATGGTTGAGCATGATTGTTATTTGAGTTGAAAGTTATAAAATGAAAGAGTTTCAAAGTTGTGAAGTTGCAAGCAATAAGAACAAGCTTCGGCTGAAAAGATGGATGTAACGTTGGTTTTAGTCCATTGGGCTATGGAGTCATAATAGGATTTAATTGAAACAGCCAGGTTCAAGAGTGGTCCATGGGGCAAGTCATCTATGTCTAAGGATCTCCTTAAAGTTGGTTTTATGGAATGAAATGATACAACAAGAAGGGGAATTTAAACAAATGAAGAACAAAGAGCAACCCAAGATCTGGTAAGTACTTTGAAACTAGCCAGCTTTTGACATGCACTTAAGAAAGACATAAAAGAAATCCAAGATCTGGTAAGTACTTCGAAACTAGCCAGCTTTTGATATACTTTCAATAGAAAAACAATTAAAACACAAGGGAAACACAAATGATAACAAAGAATGGTCTAAGATCTGGTAAGTACTTTGAAACTAGCCAGCTTTCAGCACACTCTTAGGGAAACTTTCGGATAGTCTTTGGGGATAAAATTAGGACCAGGGCTCACCATATATTCCTTAGCTCATCTCTACTTAACATAAATTGAAAGTAACACTCGAGAATAACAATTAGCTAAGACAGGAGGACGAGGGAACGCCAGCATTCCTAACTGCTTGAAATGAATTAAATCATTCCTAAATAACACAAATTGGAAGAAAACATTTAGATAAACCTTATCAGTCAGAGAAGGGTACTGATATATAGTAAATCATAACTCTATGCTTGCTGTTATTTATAAGAGAAGATGAAAAAAGTGAAAACAGAAATAAAATAATGATTTACAAGAAGAAAACATCACCGTTGACACATACCAGGATCCCATAAATCATCTTGTATTGATGCTTCAAACCAGTTACATCTTTAAGTCCAGTGTTCCAGGTTAGCAATCATCTTCACTTCTCAGCCTAACTATTCTATCACAAGCAGAGCTTTAAGAGCCTTTGGACACTATTTACAATCAGAAGTTTCGAGCACAAGTATATTTCAAAGTTTTGCAACCAACATTTTCTCATCTTCTACAGAAGTATTTATAGAAGGAATGAGGAGGTGGGTTCTGATAAAAGATCTCCTGAGTTAATTAATACAGAGTTTAATGCTTCTCGGCCTTTGAGGGGCTCGATGGAGAAGTTTATAGATGTTCTGTCTATAGTAATGTTTTACATTTCAGTTTCAAGCTAGGTGGGAGCTTTTGTTGACTTTAAGGCTCTGTATTAGTTCTATAATAAATCTGCTGATATTTTTCATTAAGTTCATTTGGCAGAATTAACTATTCAGCTATACTGAGGAAAATACCTTCTTTTCTGATCATAACTTGGCCTCTGTTTTAATGCTTTGAGGCAACAAGTGGCAATGGGTAGCTGAGAGGAATCAATTTGCCTCTGATGTCGCAGTGGAGGCTCTTCATGACTAATAAATCTTTCGATTTGTCTTTAATTCTATTTTAATTTGGAGGATTAGGCTTTTGATTTTCAATCTTAGTTGTAATCGACCAAAACTGTCTTCAATCCTCTGTTCTGCTGTGTTTTGTTCTTCAACACTGATACTCTTTTGTTTTTATTTGATTCATTGTGTCTTGTTGATGTGCAGGACCGCACAGGGCTCATATGGCATCAATGCCCATGAAGCATTGACAAAATGTGGCATGGAACCCTCTGTAGTAATTTTCCTTTGATAAATGAAAGTCTAGAGGATTGTCACCCTCGGCTTTCATTTCCCTTTATTATAATGGGAAAATCCTTTGAAACCTACAAAATACAAAAAAATATTAATAAATCCTGCGTTTCTGAGGTGAAACTGCTTCAGAGGTTGTGGGGAGGAGCATGGCCATTGGATGGCAGCATCCAACAGTGGAGATCTGCGTTAAAAGCCCTTTGGTAGAGGCGGAGGGTGATATGTGAAAGGAGTTTTTAGATCCAAGCCGTTGATCTGCAGAGATCAACAGTGGAGGGCGCGTGTGATAAATCATAAGAGAAATGGGGAAAAATTGTTTCGGGGATGAAAACCACGGGTTTCACGCGGAGAAAAGGCAAGTAGGCATTTTTGCCTTTTGGAATGCGATATGCGTCCCCGCCTGACACGTGTCCTTGAAAAATAGCTTATATCGCGCGACCTTTGGGAAATTATCCTTCACGCTTAAAGTTACATGAAAATGTGCCTGAACCGTTAGATCTGGGGTCTCAGATCTGACGACGGAGAGCGAGCGCGATTTTGAAAAGATGCGCGGGCAGATGCGGGATGGGTAGTTTCAATCTGGGCCGTTGGATCTAAGATTTGAATGGCGGAGATCAAAAATTGGAGGGAGGTAGGACCCAGAAGAGGTAGGCCTGTCGGGTCATATGGACCATTGGATGTAGAGGATCGACGGCCAGGATCGAATCTGGGTTTAAAACAAATTAATAGACAGGCAGGGAAAGGGTGAAGGAGGACCATTGATCTGCAGAGATCGACGGTTGTGATTGGCCGAAAACATTATGAGCAAGGCTGCATGTTTTAAACCAAAGTCGGGAGATGCGATCTGGACCATCTGATCTGGACACGTGGATGGCCTAGATGCAATCGGGGCTTGGCGATCGGCGGGGTGAAGAAACTGAATAGCACCAATGTGATTTAGCGTTGGCCATCGATCTATAGATCAGATCGACGGTGGGGAGTGAATCGGAGAATTTTAATCGTAGGTGGAGAAAAATTTAACGCGCCCAACAAAAAATTGCGATGCGATCATGCGCAGGTCGTTTGATCGGCTTAAGATCAACGGTGAAGATTATTTTAAATCATGCCCTAGAGGAAACCCTTTATAATACATGAAAACCAAAAATTAATGAAAAAGAAAAGGGTTTCATGGTGTCAAGCGGGGTTTTTTATATGAAAAGGTGCCCGGTTGCGGGGCATATGGATTATACAGAGTGCGATAGGCCCAGGGCTTATATATAAGGGCCAATCACATCGAAAGGTCGGGCTTTTCAATCTAACCATTTCAATTTTCTCCGATGCGATTAGCGCTTCGGGACTTTTAACTCTTGGTCCCGGGCGCAAGTTATATGGAGTAAAGCGGAGAGTGGGGGCTATAAACAGAGGGCTTAATCGCATCGGAGGCTTTAACATAAGAAATTGACTTGCGCGCTCTGATTTTTCCGATGCGATAAGCGCCAAAAGGAATTAGCACTTGGTTCTAGCGCCAGGGCATATGGTGGGGAAGTGGTTAGGACTTAGCCCAGAGGGGCTTAAGCCTGTAATACAAAAAGTGTATTTTTATGATTTTTTCAGAGTTTTCTGATGGATTTGGGGGTTTCGGCAAAGTTCAAAAAGGAGTTTTAAACTTTGTAATGTGGACTTTATGAAAGGGGAATGGGAAAAATGGAAAAATAGAGGAATTTTATGAGGAAAAGAGGAGTTAAAATAAAGGTTAGTTTTGAAGTGGAGGGAGGGGAAAAATGGATTTTGCAGCAGTCTTATCTTCATGGGAAACAACCAAATTTCTAAGTTTGGAAAGGAAACAGTAGTAAAGATTGAACAAAAGGCATGATGTCTCAATGAGTCTTCAAGAGATAAATTTTTTAGAAATAAAACCTGTTTCTTGAAGGCTCCAAAAATGTTTTAGCCACCATTTGATATGACAAATTTTATTGGTGGCTAACAGGTAAACAACCTTCATCAATGTTGCTTTCCTTTATGAAACAACCAACATGAATAAGAGTGTGTGATAGGGAGTGTTAGAAAGTTCTAGGTGTGATAAGGAGGGAGTGACAAGGTATGCTAGGAACCCCTAACTTATTTAACCCCCTAAACCCTAAACCTCTAAACCCTTAACCCCTAACCCCTTAAACCTGCATCAATATTTCTTTCCTTTATGAAACAACCAACATGAATGCCTTCCAAAAACTACTCAAAACAGAAGCAAATAAGTGTCCATTCTTATCAAGTCATGTTGGGGAACTAGGTAGCTGAATATAATCTATAAAATAAAACACCTCCAACATTTCAGAACGAACTATGAAAAAAATGAAGCATTACTTAGACTGCATTGTAAGCTAAGAAACCAAATTTATCAATGCAAGGATCTACAATCCCCCGACCCTAACGTGTTTCCTTAGGTGCCCTCACATGACTCGACCCGCTCGAATGCATTTCCTTGGATGCCCTCAAAGGGCATGACCCGACCCGACTCGACCCGCCTGAATGAAGGCACGAGGGAGAAAACGAAAAACGAGTCGCACAAACGTACATAAGGCACAAGGGCAGTCACAACTTAGCATTTTTCATACTACCTCCCTCACACGACTCGACTCGACCCAACCTGAATGTGTTTCCTTGGGCACCCTCACATGACACGACCCAACATGCCCAAACGAAGGTGTTAGTGTCAGAATATGCATTCTTCCATCAGTGATCAATATCATTCATTCATTTTTCATTTTAGGTGTCTCATTCAAAAATTTTTATATCATTCCATTAGGTCATGCTAAAAATTGTTTCACTGATGGTAGCCTCCCTCAATAAAACTTCACTCTCCCTCAGAGTTTCACATTTTTTACTGACTTCCATGTCTTCTTGAGTATAATAACACCTATGAAAAGCTCATTTCACCATGTCTTGTCTCAGTTAAATTCAACCATGGAAGTCAAGTTATTCAAAGTCTCATTAGGTCATTAGGGTTTTATCTTTCAAGGTCCAAAAATGCACCATTGCATTTGCATAAGGTCAATAAAGTATGATAGTGATCCCAATAATGTCTCTTTACCATGTAAAGATGACCTCCAATATGGTTTCCAAAGTTGTAATTTGATTTCAAGTGAGTTTCATTCCAAGATGTAATTTTTATTTATTCATGTAATTTTAGGTCAATTCAAATGTAATAAGTACTTATTTCCTAAGGCCGCCAACTCATATTTACACATGAAAACACATCAAATGTGAAAGTGGAAGATTTTTTAGTTCATCAATTGATCAAATGTCAAAGGGAGTTGTCTTTTCCCAAGGGTGCCCAAGTCATCATTTTTCACAAGCACTAAACCCTAATTTCCTCTCCCACTGAGCTAGGGTTTTCCATGGAAATGAGACATTTGAGAAGATTAGGCATACATTAGGTCATTTCAATAAGTATGAGGTCATTTCATCTCATAAACATCATGTCTCCACCATTTTTTAAGAATTCATTCCAAGGGACAAATCATTCGCCACTAATAGGGCCTGTTTTTCTTCAAACTGTGTTTCTGACCAAAAAACGATGAATTTGACAAAAGTGGGAGAGGTTTTTGTCCATAATAGGTCAATAAAGAAAATTATCCTTCAGTTTTAACACAGGTTTCATGGTTTTGGAGCAATGTCAAAAATACAGGTGCCACAGGAGAGTTGTTGCACTTCTAGAGTGACCTTGGGAAAATCAAGTTTTCTCCTATCTGGAGTGTCCAAATGACTTGCTTGATAAGTCCAACGATAACTATACAAAAATATATTTACAATGTGCTATCATGAGCTCAATGTGGAGTTTAGGAAGACCTCCAAACATTTTTTACAACAACACTCTGCATTTTTTCACTCTCATTCTGAACTTTTTGACCAGTCTTGGGAAAATCAACATTTTACAAGGAAAATAAACTCCAATGAAAACAAAAAAGGTATATTTTGAAAGTATACAGGATATGATTTCAAACAAGATATCCTGGGCCCAATTTGGATGCTAGGAATTTCTCCAAATGTGGTCTGCAAAAAGGTGTTGCACACAAGGGGCGCGTTCACCTTGGTCGCTGCTCGTTTACTAGCCTTGGGAAAAGTGCTTTTTGAGAGGGAAAATGGGCTTCATTTTGCAAACTGAAGGTAGTTCTAGAATTATACTTGAAGGGATTTCCAACAAGCCATATTGGATAAAATTTAGACACTGGGAAGGCACTCAAATTCAGCCTTGAAAAGAGGTCATTGTTTCTGCATGGACGTTGTGCGTTTTACAAGGAAATTGTGTTTTTGCAGTCTTTAGAAATTTTCTGAGTTTCACTCCATTTTTTACTTTTACCTTGGGAAATGATGAATTTACCTATGTAAATGATTAATATGAATGTAATTATAATTTTATTACTATTTACTAGCGTAAATACATTAGGTAAATCAAGCATATGAGGTGTAATGAATAAGTTGGAAAAAGTTAGGGTTGAGTCACTTTGACCACCCTACACTCTAGGTTTTAGTTCAGACTTTGGTGGATCAGCTCCTCCTCTTAGGGATTCGACCCCTAAGGTTGGGATAGGTTGTTTAAGGCCTATATAATTTCATTTTTTACTCATTTTCAAAGGTTGGGAGTTGGAATCAGTTTGATTTTTCTTAGTTGATCAAGGAGACTTTGTATTCATTTTTGGCCATTAATACAAGAGGAGTTGCAACTAAATTTATGGGATACCTGTGGAATTAAATGTCTTTCATTTTTTCTTCTTCGGTAACATATGTGTTAATGTATTTTTCATTTTCTTTTCATGTCTATGATTATGATCTTTTATAAGTGTGAAATTCAAAATACATCCTAGCCATGCTTTGTTTTGGGTAACTGATCATATTTTGTTTCATATCTTCTGTCTAAGAGAAATACAACTGTTATGCTTCCCTCAGCCTTCTTAAATTTTCTAAACCAATCCATAACCATTTCCCTCAAGTGATTGACATTATAACTACCTTGCCCCATTCATCCCTACAACCCTAACTCTATAGCCCTGGCCTAGTTTTCCTTGCCCTAATTCCATTATCCACTGATTTACCCAACCAAAACCAAATCAAAACAACCCCTTGCACTCATTATCTAGCCTAAAACCCTAGTTTCTCTAGCCCTCCTAGTTGTGATCCTCTTAGAGAGAGCCCTCTTCGGCTTGATAGGGCTAGATATCAAGTCAAAATCTTGGTTTTTGGTTACTTCTGTTGGGATTCGTTCCTCAACCTTAGGAATTTGGTGGAGTGATAACAAAAGGCACGAGGGAGAAAATGAAAAATGGATCACACGAACATGCACAAGGCACACAAGCGGTCAAAACTGATCATTTTTTATATGACCACCCTCACACGACCCAACCCGACCCGCCGGAACGCGTTTCCTTGGGCATCCTCACATGACCCGACCCGACCCAACCCACCCAAACGTGTTTCCCTATGCACCCTCACATGACACGACCCAATCTGACCCACCCAAACACGTTTCCCTGGGAGCCCTCACACGACCCAACCCGAGTACCTAACCCGCCCGAACGCATTTCCTTAATGGGAGCCCTCACATGACCCGACCTGACCTGACCTGACCCTCCCGAAAAAATTTCTTAGGTGCCCTCAGAGGACATGACCCGACCTAACCCACCCGAACTTGTTTCCCTAGGTGCCTTCAAAAGACCCAACCCGACTACCCGACTTGCTCGAACGTGTTTCCTTATTGGGCACCCTCACACAACACAACCCGACTCAACACAACCCGACTCGACCCAACCCGACCCTCCTAAACGTGTTTCCTTAGGTGCCCTCACATGACCCGACCCACCCAAATGTGTTTCCTTGGGTTTCCTCACACGATAAGGGGATGGGAAAATAATTTTCAGACAAAGGGAGACTTTGGGCTAGACACAACATTATTTTTCAACGACTTGGTTGTGTTCCCAAGTCACAAAAAATGTAAGGCTATCTATGAGGGCATGAAAACAAGGGAGTGCCAAGGTGTGCAAGGAATCTCAGAAAGTTCTTGAAGAAATGATAGAAAGTTCCAAGGCATATTTTTAGGCATTCCAAGATGTGCTAGGTGCTAGGGTGTGGCCCCAACACATGTTGGGTAGTGTCAGGGAAACAGAAAGGAGGAATAGTTTCAATTGCATGGAAATGAATGAATAAGAGTGTGTGATGGGGAGTCTTAGCAAGTTCTAGGTGTGCTAAGGAGGGAGTGACAAGGTATGGTAGGTACCCCTAACCCATTTAACCCCCTAAAACCTAAACATTTAAACCCTTAACCCTAACCCCTTAAACCCTAATACCTGACCGACCCTAACCCATTTAACCCCCTAAACCCCAAGAACCCTAACATGTTTAACCCCCTAAACCCTAACCCCTAAAATCCTCTAACTCCCTAAACCTCCAAAACCCTAACTCATTTAATCCCTTAAACCCTAAACCTCTAACCCCTTTGCACCTAACCCATTAAACCCTAATCTCCAACCCCTAACCCATTTAACCCCCTAATTCAGTTACCACTAACTCATTATTCACCTAACCCCTAACTGCATCTAAACCCCCAACCCCTCAGCCCCCAATCCCTAATCCCTTAACCACTAACTCATTATTCGACCCCTAACCCTAAATGCACCTAAATCCCCTAATCGCTAACCCCCAAATCCCTAAACCATTAACCACTAAATAGCGGGAAAGCGGTGCGCTAATGGAAATATCTGCCCCAAGCTAGGTAATTTTGTCAACGCACCACATTCCGCCAATTCGACAGGGTCAATGGTGCGGCCGGGTAACTGATCACACCGTTGACTATGTAGTGATGTCAGGAGGGCAGTACGCTCACCAAACTATATGCCCTAGGGTGTATAGTTTGGTCAGCGCACCGCCCTCCCGACATTGGTCCATAGTCAGTGGTGTGGTCTACTATACCACCACACCATTGACTTTGGAACAATGCCAAGAGGGCGGTGTGCTGAAAATTTGCAGGTGCACCACCTTTGGTGCACTGCAAAGTTTCTGGTGCACCGCCTCTGGTGCATGACAAAAAAAATACGCATTGTTAATGGTGCATGCCTATTTTTTGTGGTGCACCAATAGTTTTTTTTTCAAAAAAATGTATATATGTATATTCCTAAATACATGTCTCATTTAATAAAAACGTATATTTAATATGTCAATAATTCAGCGACATGAAAGGAGAGAAGAGAGGGAACAATAGCAACAATAGGCGGACCATTATAACATGGTTTGCCTATGGGAGGCACGAGAGATGGAGAGAGATGCATAACCTCTCTCTATCATAGTAGCTACCTGGGGGCTCCTAAGATAGGCAGGCCTCCCCAAGTTCTATGAGGAGGCTACATCCCTAAAGGGCCATGGTGTGTTTTTTCGACATCTTATCCACAGGTGGAATGACCACCTACAGGCTTTACGAGTTGGTGCTAACCAGTGGTACGCACCCACTAAGGAGGAAATCTATTTCATTACTAGCCTATTGAGGAGGGGGGTGGATTTTCCCTCGTTCCCAGAGGTTCCAGTTGGCTATGCAGTAGGGAGTCAATTGGTGTAGTCCCAGAGATACATTACCACGAATATATTGTCTCCTTTATATTTTCAAGTCTTCGAAGGTCAATTACATATTGCTTCATTTGGTAGTGAGGAGATGAGGTGCCTCTCACTTCTGATTTTGACCATTTCACACAACACCAGAGACGGGAAACACATTAGTTGCCCGCTTCTATTTTATGTTGATTCTTTAGTAAAGGAGCCATGACTTGTGAGGTGGTTTGCCATTTTTTTGGGGCAGTTCTATATAGCTTTAGAAATATGTTGTTCTCATGCACAAGGGAGGGTCAACTTCCCTTTTGCTTCAAAGCTATTTTTTTTTATTTTTTGAGAGGTTTCTAGAGACGAGGCTTATTTTTGTTTGGCAGCCTCGTGGGGCGATGCTGCATGTACGGATGCACATGTGGGGACAGATGATGCTCAACAGGGGTGAGACTGAGTTTTCCGGGAGGATATCGCATGATGCGCTAGAGTTGCTAGCCAGTGTTGATGATCATCCCTTCATTATGGTCCCTCGTCCTTATGCTCATTTGGATTGGCGAGGGTGTGCCAACATCCTCTTCACAGATGATGAGCCACCGGATGATAGAGGTAATATTACAGTTTTATTTAAATTTATTCTAACATGTTCTTTAACTTGTTTTTATTAAACTGTTTAATGAAATTGTCTAATTATTATTGTGTACTTATATATATTTTGCATACATTGGGTATTTTGATGGTGATGAGATGCTAGTGCCACCAAATGATCTAGGTGTGGATCCTGATGACGATCAGGATATGGCAGATGTCAAGGATCATGAGGCCAGTGCAGATAGACCTTCTCCTCATGGTACGCTGGTACCGCCTTTTGATAGATGTAGGCTTGACAGTAGATTGAGGATGGAGTTGTGCGACCAACTCTGTGCATTGTTTATTGAGGCGGGATTCAGGCCTGCCACTATGAGAGATATACAGGCCAATGATAGGCTGGTATAGATGTGGAGAGGCATGCCGCATGACATGTCCAGCCTGATGCAGCATGTCGTAGGAGCTACAAGCTTAGTTACGTGGTTAAGGAGGTCCCTTAGACGTTATAGGCATGGTTGAGACGCAACACGTCGACAATCCGCGAGCAGTGACACATCATCTGATGATTACGATCAAGGGAGTGATCATCGTTCACCTCGTGTCGTGCCAGATGAACAGCCTGCAGCATCGACCATCAGTCATGATGGAGAGAAGGCTGGACCATCGGCCACATCAAGTCAACAACCTACAACATCCAGCAGTACTCATGATCATGAGCAGGCTGGACCATTGACCATGTCGAGTCATCACGATGAGCAACTGACAGTTGATCCTGATCAGCATGAGGCAGAAGTACCAAATCAACAGGCACGTGATGATCGGCATGTATCTGAGCATGTCGAGGCCATACCATTGATTGAGCAAGCCTCGACTAGTACTGCTATTGATGATGTACCACCAGCTGATATTTTACATTTACATTACAGTTGTATATTTTTGACATTATACAGTTATATATATATGTGGTCCATGTATTTTATGTTCATGTTGTAGTTGTACTTAATTTACATGTTGGTGATCATCATGATGTGTATATTGTTAGGTCATGTTAGATATGTTCATTTAATGTGCAGCTTGCAGATAGATGTGTATATGATAGCAATTATTTGACATGAGTCGATGTATATTTGATGTTGGTGTTGTGATGATGTTATACAATGCTAATTGTGTTTTGTTAAATGATCATGATCACGATGATGTTAGCGAATTTGAATGTGTTTTGTAGTCGAATATGATGTTTGTACAATGGTTATCATGATCGTGGTGTTTATTTAATTTAATATTAAATGATCATGATATTTATTAAATATTATGTCGTGATTGTAATTGAAATTTTAATTTTAATTGTATGTAAAATTGTATTTGTATTTGTAATCGTAATTTTAATTGTAATTGTAATATTTAATTTATTGTGAAATGATTGTAATTGTAATTGTATATATGTAAAATTTTAAAATTGTAATTCTAATTCTCATTGTATGTAAAATTCTAAAATATTAATTGTAATGGTATATATGTAAATTTGTAAAATTGTAATTGTAATTGTAAATTTTATGTAAAATTCTAAAATTGTAATTGTAATTGTATGTAAAATTCTAAAATTGTAATTTTAATTGTAATTGTAAGTGAAATTGTAAAATTGTAATTGTAATTCTAATTGTATGTAAAATATTTGTAAAAAAAATTAACTATAACTGTATCTGGAATTGTAAAATTGTAATTGTAATTCTAATTCTAATTCTAATTGTATGTAAAATATTTGTACAATTTTAATTTTATTAATGTGAAATTATTTTATTAAAATTTGTAAATTTGTAAATTTGTCAAATTTTAAATAATTGTAAAATAATAAATCTAGAATAATATGAATTTTTGTAACATAATAAAGTTTAGAAAATAATGCAAATAAATTCATGTACTTTAGAATTATCATTATTTTACTATGATCTTACACACGCAAAAAAAGAACTTTATGCATTATGTCATTGTTTTTGAGATCAACATAATTGAAAATTATCAAGTGAAATATTGATTTTAACATTAACACGATGCAATTTATCAATTAATTCAAAATACATATTATAATGTTTTGAAAAAAAAAGTCAGATTATAAGTTAGAAGGTAGTTAAGTCCTCTTCTTTATAAAAACCCATCTTAAAAAGTATAAATATTGATGAAATAACACATGTACCATATCACTCTTGATTCTCATGATCGCCCTCATTATCTTCCAGCTCACATGGCATGATAACACTTTTGTTCTCAAAAATATGTTTTGATCTAGGGTCATGTCTCAATACGAACCACCAATACCTATCCAACACATCTGGGTAAAAAAACACCTGGTTGCAGTGTTTGGGGAAAACATAGGGCTCCTTAGCTTCATCCCACATCTTTTTAGAGTTGATACGTATCAGCCTACTATCGTGATCTTCCTTTACATTATTCTAATCAAAGGTGTCCCAGCACTTGTACCTAAAAATAACACATTGGAAAGAAGAGGAATACACTTAAATGATCGCTTGTATCTTTCCGACATAACCTAACTTCCCTCGTACTAAGTTTTGATCATGGTAGCTAGATCGACTATATTGATCGAAATCGACTTCCACTCCACAGTGTTGTGTGATGTGTCCACATCATCATTTTCTGTGAGAAAATGGTGTCCATATAACCACATAGATGGGAATAAATGCACCTATAAAAAAAGTTAAAAAATCATAGTGCCATGTGTCTTATAATAACCCAACAGTTAAAATATGAAATATAGATGTAATTACATTTGAAGGGTGCATTATTAAGTTTCAAATGTACATATAAATTAAATAGACTATTACCAAGTTGCTGCACCCAATTCCTACGTTTAGCGCACCCTCTTCAGCACGTGGATAAAGACCGATTCCACCGTATTTCTCTATGAATTGGTTAAAACCCCAAATGTTGGGGCATATTTTTGGCATATTTTCTTTTAAATGATCGAGATAAGGCACACTTATACAATTCAACCATCTAAATTCTTTCATGTCACTATCCCATTTCATCCTCTTTTGTTCGTACAATGTGACCCACGGTTGTGTCGCTTCGGAATTGTGAAGAACGAATTTATTGATTGGTTCAATTTTTGCATTCGCTGATGAAATAAAACCAACAGTATATAGTACATAGAGATAAAAATATACATTATATTGAAGTTCAACATGAATATTTACTTTGTGTAAATTTGAAAAATTATAAGTCGCTTACTCTTTATCAAGCGCTTTTTTCCATTCGTTTGGAGCAACTTGCCTTCTCTTTTTTCTTCATCCCCTTCATCATCCCAAATCACCGCACTTGGTATGTTTTTGATCTACTTGATGTACTCACTGGCATAATAGAAAGACTCATACGATATGTACCTCTCTGCCATAGACCCCTCGGGTTTTGCCCTTTGTCGAACAAAACCTTTCAATTTCTTCATGTACCTATCTAAGAAGAACATCCAATGACAAGAAACAACCCCAACTAATTCCACCTCATCTACTAGGTGGATTAGAAGATGAACCTGCAAGTTCATCAAAATCGTCGACAGTTCCTTCTCAAACATACAAACAATCTCAACTATATCTTGACGCCGCCGTGGAATGCTAGCCACATGAATCTCCTTTGATGTGATCCAACATACAAATGAAGATAATTTAGATATGGCATGTCCTAGGTCTTGAGGGAATTCATGTTTCACACACCCACGTACTAACAAAGGATAATGACAGTACAAATTTATAAACACGTGCAATAATATACAAAATTAGTGATGTTTTATGATCATTGCATGGGATAAAATTTATTAATATAACAAATAAAAAATTCATGCTTTTGACATTATACATACTCTTAGAATATTCAAATGGTCATGCGATTTCAACCCCGAAAAATGGTCATCCATGGTGAAGCAACGTCATAGTGAAGACCCATATGAATATGGCACCCTCACACCCATTATAACTTCCTTTTCCAAAGCAAGATCTTTTTTTTTTTTAATCCATGGGACATCACCTTCTTTGAAATACCATGAATTAGAGGGACCAGTGTCTGCTTCTGATCCTGTAATTTCTAATCATCTTGGCCAATGTTTTTTTTTAGTTTTTGAAGTAATAAGATCTTTCCTAACAGCTAATGTGTCACTTTGTTTCTATGATATGTGCCTCCATAAAGAATACAAAACATTTTTAAATATATGCATGGGATCTAATAAGTGGGTAATCTTAAGATGCTCCCAATATGGGAGGTTATAAAGGATAGATTTCCTTTTCATCCCAATGGAAAATTTCTCAACATAGGTGTTGAAGAATTCTGGATCATCGAACATAGGCTCCCCATTTGAATCAAACATTTCTATGAACTCCTTCTCCTTCTCTCTCTCATATGCTCTAAGCCATTTAGCCGGTGTCGTTATTGGAGGCCATTGGGTTCTCTCTCGTTTACCATTGAAAGCAGATGTTTCTCTTCTGTAAGGGTGTTCTTCTGGGAGGAATACCCTGGAGCAATCATACACTGGCTTTCGTAGGTCCTTAGACCATCTATATTTTAGAGAAGGTCCACAACATTTACATCCAAAATACCCTTTTGTTACAAGACCTGCGAGATTATTGTATACAATTTATATGCATGGCACGTTAAAGAATATCATGAGGATCAGAATAATTACAACGAATTAAATAACTAATATGAGAAAGAATATTGTTACGTATACAAAAAAATCAATAAACATGTAATTGGGCTAGAGAAAACTCCTAAGCCTGGATAATCATGTGTCATGTAAGCACATATGCCATACAACATAAAAATCTTCTCTGTTGCGATGGGTCTTGATACATCATATACATTTATCCCATCCCATAATTCCTTCAATTCATATACCATTGGTTGTAAGTAGACATCCATATTCTTCACTTGTCTTCTACTAAGGACTATGAGAGCCAACATAATATGTTCATTATTCACGGACAACCATGGGGGGATATTTTTATTGATCACTACTATAGGCCAAACAGAATAGTTGGTGTTTTGAAGGGAATATGGGTTGATGCCATCCATGGCTATGCTGAATCGTAGACTTTGTATTTCATCCTTAAATTTTTCAGGCCATGTATCCTCTATATGCTTCATGGCTATTGAATCAGTTGGGATTCGAATAACTCCCAACTCACTTTTGTGTGAGGCATGCCATCCCTGCAACATAACTAATTCTTTGCAATGAAAGAGCCTTTGAATCCTTTGGATTATAGGCATGTGCCTCAATATCTTAAAAGGAGGACCACGTGATTTACCCTTATTTTTTTATTTATCATCCCTGTCATGCCCACATTTTGGACATATCTCTTTCTATGCATATTCTCCTCTATATAGAATAAAGTCATTTGGACATGCATGATATGATATGTACTCAACACCCAACATTTTCAACAATTTCTTTGCCTCTTCGCAGCTACCGAGAAAGACATTATCACTCGGAAGAACGTTATATTTGAAAAACCTGTAGTTGGTGATCATGGAAAATATGAAATGTACATTAATGTCGATATAATTATTAACGTTTTTAAAATTGACCATCTTTAATGTTCATTTTGTGATTATATTTCTCAAATTTATATAAGGGAGGACTTTATGGTAACTTACCTCAAAATTTCCGAGAAACATGCATTCGACAAGCCAAAATTTTCTTTCAAGTTGTACAGTAACATCATTGTCCCCAACTGGGTAGACTTTGATTGACTGACAGGTCCAAAGAGAGGGGTCCTGGAAGAAAATTTAAGGCTTTCGAAAATGGTGTCAACGACATGAGAATCCTCCCCTAGCTGATCATCATTTTGGAAATTGGAATGCATTTAACAACATTGTCTCCATGGCAGTCGTATCCCTTAAGTAATCATCCATACCAACCTCTATTTGATTGCCTCCATTGCCAGTTGGCAAAGAAATACTATTTTTTTGGTCATTCCTAATTGGTGAATCTGGACTTAGCAGGAATTGAATCGGTGGTTGATTCAACCATTCTTGGTATCGTTCCTCTCTGATTTTTTTCTCTTAATTCAACCTTCTCTTGATTTGACGTTGTCTTGTGGTGCAACGGAAGATGGTAGGTAGGTCACTCATCATCACTAGAATCCTAATAATTTCAAAAAATATATTTGAACATGATTAGTACAAAATCTATGATATCAATTAGTAAGAACGTTGACAATGCATGATTAATTTGTTTGACGTTGAAATAATTACATTAATATACCAAACAATTATTATTACCATAATTTTCTCGGGATTGTGGCTAGAAGATGCAATATTGTTACAATTGGCAGGGTGAAGCGGTTGTCCATTTTCATCTACCAAATGCGCCTTGCGATATGCTGCTCCTGATAAGAGCTTCCGACGTTTTGGAGTTGTCTGATTATTTTGTGCATCTGAACTCGATTATGAATCTGCATGAACCTACAAATTTGTATACATTATAAATTTTATTAAGTTGATTGACATGGATAAATAACATAAATTCAATTAGATAATGAAAATATAAATAAAATATGAAGTAAATATTACGTCTCGAGATGGATAGGGAGAACTCTGCGATGGACACGAAAATATGTGAACAAGGCTTCGTTTTGAAGAATTTGTCATTTGATATAATTATGATATTTTCTCCACCTGCATTTGAAAAATCAACAATAAAATTTTAGCACACACCTAAAGTAATTTTGGTGCCAAAATGGACTTATTATTCCGATTGCTAATCACGGATAAACGCTTTAAATGTTTTTTGTTACTACACATCGGTGACATGTTATTAACTGATGCACCAGTGCGGTGTTATTAATTGACGCATTGGGTGACGTGTTATTAACTGACACACTGGTGCGGTGTTATTAATTGACACAACGGTCACATGTTATTAACTGACACACTGGTGCAGTGTTATTAATTGATGCATCGATGACGAAAAGCCCCAAATAAAAAAACACAACTTTATTTTTTTAAGTGAAAAAAAAAGCGGTAAATTGAAAAATGAGTGGAAAAATATTTTTGGAAATCTAATTTCATAAAACAATTCTTTAAATACTAAACACTTTTCATTATTTCACTATTTTTGCAAAAAAATTCAGCCGGAATTTGCACGAGACATACCTGGAGCAAGAGAGCACAAGAGCACTATGGAGCAGCGAAATACTTTCGAACATAACTATTCAGACAATTAGAATTCCAAACCTCTGGTGATTCAAACCCTATAGCATAGAATTTCAAAAGATCTCGTGATTAAATTTTATTGTTTTTTTTTTTACATTTTCTGAAGTATTTTTTATGCACTAAGTAAAAAAATTCAATTTGTTGTTCATTTTCAGAAACAAAAATAAAAATAAAAATAAATCCATTTTTACCCTAGACCCTTCATTCTTTTTGTTTCTTCTCTTGCTTCTTCCTATTTCTGTGATTTCACAATTAGGTATTTCATTTTAGGTTTATAGGGTTTGTATTGCTATATATATAGGCCTATGACATCCAACCCATGGGATGACTAGCATAGTCAGATCCCAATCCGTGTGGGCCCTTGCGTGAATTTTTAAAAAGCAGATTTTTTTAATCCGTGTGTCCTACGTAACCTAGCGCACCGGTGCGCTGCCTTATACCAGTGCACCGTGCACGTACTGTTTGATAAAAAAAATTAAAAACAAATTTTTTTTAATCCATGTGCCATATGTAAAATAGGGCATCGGTGCGCTATTTCATTATAGCGCACCGCTCACGTACTGTTTGGCAAAAACAATTTTTTATTTTGTATTAATCGGTGCACTATGTAACATATAATGCACCGAGCCTCCTAGTTGACAGATAGAACCGTATGATGGTCCCTTGTTTGCGCGGGGAATTTATAAGAATAGGTTGCACCGCCCCCTCCACGAAACCATATGCTACAAAAACTAACACTAGATGATTTTTATAATTTTTTTTGTGTTAATCGGTGCGGTGGTTAACATGTAATGCATCGGTGGTCCTTGTTGACATAGAGCACCGTACGGTGTTTTATACTGATTTGGCGGTGCATTTATAATACCATGACGCACCGACATCGATGCATACACCATGAAAAAACATTTTGGTTTCTTTCAGTAATATGTTTTTTACACAAAGGATTGACAAATTATTTATAAAATATATTAATGAATGATATGGTATAGGTTTCATATTGATAAGAAATAGGTATGACAGAATCAAGTAACAAAATATACAACACATCAAAAAAAGAAAAAAAGGCAAGTTCTTTGTAAATTCTTTACAAAAAATATTATTTTTGAACTATATGTAAGTTTAACTAATATGTATTGTTTACTATGTATCATGCAGAGTCACAAAATGATGAAGCTCGATAAGATTATTTCTGATCTAGAACCAGAAGAGCGTAAAATATTGATGGAAAATTTTCAAAAGGATGAATCAGGTGAATGAAAAATACTATCGATCCAATAAGAGTTTCTTTTTTTAATTTTCATTAATATTGTACTTAAAATTATAAGATAACATGTTTCAAAAAATATATTAATTCACATATATTCAATGTTCTACAGGGACCATCAACTCAGAAAAGGAATGTTTCTCTAAGAAAAGAAAAAAATAGAACATGCAAATGAAAATGAATTGCTCCTTAGCTCATCTAGAGTGGTGCTGGAGGTTAACGAAAGGGGGGAAAACTTTTACAAAAGTTTGAGGGATGTTGCACTGAAAATTGTCACCTTGACATTCTGCTATCTGTATGAGCTCATTATCACTCATACTTTCCTCCTATGCAAGTCTTAAAACATCAGTTCCTCATGTCAAGCCTTAAAGATAAGAGAAAAGCTCTCAAAAGTCTCTAAAACTCTGGTATCGCACTTTCTCTTTGTCTTACCTGCGGTCCCGCACCTAATGGTAATGTCTCCTGTGTACCTGACCACACTTTCTTTGTGTTAAGGGTTCGTACCCCTATAAAAGATTAAAAAGGCACAAGTAAACTCAAAAAGCTCACTTTCAGTCATTTTTAGAAGCTTCTGGAAGGAATCTTGCGGTGGCAAGTCTGCTCTTGTCAGGTTCATGTATCCCATGCCTTAAGGAGCTAACCCCTTGATGTGAGGAGCTTATCCCTTTGAAGGAGGATTCTATCCCTTCATAGTTGGAACTATAACCTCCTCTTTTGCACTATAAAAGGAGGCATAGGGCAGCCTCAAAGGGTTACTAGACAATGGAGGAGTTCAAGCTTTAGTATTATTTGAGGTAAAGTGTTGTTGGAACTTAGACTCTTTTAGCTGAGATTTTATGAGGATAGATTACATACCTGTATGTATCTCGGTTGGAAGAGTACAAGACCTGTCAGAGTAAAGGAAATTCCTGCTTCGGACCCTGGGAGGACCTATTCAACATCAAGGCTGAAAAAGTTGTAAGGTTCTTCTACTATTTCAAAATTAATACAAATAAGTTTGTTTTTCTCAATAAGCTGTCATTTGATTGTTTATTTTATGGATTCCTTGATCACCATAATAGATATGATTTATGAATATATGCTACGCAGGTACAAATTGATGTTTGTTTGTTTGTGATTGCAAATCTTCGTTCGAAGATAACTCTTTCATACGACTGAAGGAAGACTACTACAAACAAGCGTTGGATCAAGGTAGGATCGTAACACCTTTGTAGCATTTACTTATAAATCGTGATATATCTAGAGAAAGATAGATTTAATTGTCTGTTTGTTGCTAGACTATCTTCTGATACTAGGGAGATCGATCTTGTCCGCAAGATTGATTTATCCAGCCAACAAATTGGCGACTCCACTGGGAATGATTGGATTTTTGGTTTTCCTTTTGTTTTGACTTGAGAAAATGGTTTTTTCTGGTTTTTCATTGATGTATACTGGCTTGGGTAGCTTAGTTTTACTTTTCTTTCAAAAATTTTAAGAACTTGTTGAAGCCTCGAAAATCGTTGCAACAACATGGGGGATGACCACCCGGTCCGGACCTTAAAGCAGCTCTTTTTCTGTTTGGAATGGTGGTTCCGACTGGTTCAACTAGGTCCAGTTACCTTCTCTCAAATCTCCAATGGCTTTAAAATATGATTTTCATTCACCAATGGAAAAGAGACATCAGATCAACCTTCTTGCTGATCAGGCAAGAAAGTGATCCTTAAGCTGATTTAGGGCTCAGCCAATCCACTACTAAAGTTTGCCTCTTTGGGAAGAGGACTTAAAAGAATGTAGAAATTAATATAAATGCAAACTTATTCTAAGATGCAAGCAAAAGAAACTATCTTAATCCTATCTTAATTAGGCAGATATAGATCTAATCCAACCAAGAGCAGGTATTTATAATATTGGGATTGAAATATGTCTTGTTTATAATGAATATCATGTTAATGAAATTGTTCAATTAACTGACATTATGGATAGAAAAACACATCCTATTGAGACATTTTAACTGAAATAATCAATCAAAAACACTCAAGAATAATTTCTCAGAATGATCTTGATCATTTAATCAGTAACTTGAATTATTAAACAATAATATGCGGAAGAAGTTCACAACATATCACTATTTATTCATCCAATATTAAAAGACAGATTTATGAGTGAACAGTTACCCAGAAATCAGAATTCAACCCATAAAAGCAAAGATAAATAACAACATAAAATAGAAGCAAATTACCCATACTGACAAAAGTGCACAAATATGTAAGTAAATTGACACCATTCCTGTTATCATAAAATAAAACCAGCATTTAAAATAATAGTATTCGAAATACTCGAAACCCATGGGTGGAATGGAAGGAGAAAAAATGGGAAGATTAGGATTAGTCTAAACGAGCAAAAAAAAAAAAAAAAAAATAGTATTCGAAATACCAATTTATTGAATCCATTTCTCCAGCTCTGGTCTCTAATAGTCCTTTACAATGCTTAAACTTCTGCTTTAAAAATCAAAGCTACAATAGTGCAAACTCTGTTCATTATACATAACTTAGGATGTAAAAGAAAAACCTCAATAATCCCTAGATCTGAGATTCCACTCCTCCCACCTACAACTCTAAATCCCTATTACAAAAGTGCTTTTAGAATTCCAAAATTGTAGAGGATAGCAGCCCCTATTCCATTCTGCAATCTGCTATTTATAATATTTGCAAAGGAATTCTTGAGATGAAAGTTTGTTGAAGAAAATCTGCCCAATCACTTTTATTTGCTCAAAAATTCCAATCTTTTAATTGCTGGAGCATTCTCATTGATTAAGATCTTTTCTTCATATCTCTTCTGTTGTTTTCCTGCAAAAAGAAATCAAAATAAATTAAGATGCAACAACAAAATCAAAATACTATTTCTGGCATTAAAACAAATCCAATCAAATTTAATTTAAATAAATCATTGAAAAATAAAATATAAGCCCTCTATCGATGCCTGGGATGGTTTAATTGGCCAAGAATATTATTGATGAGCGAATCTGCAATTAGAAGAGGCTTAGGACAAATGAAAATGCAGAAAATAACTCAGAGAATTGATTTTGTTTTAGAAATTTGGAGCTTGATCTTCTGCCTTATTTTCGATCCAATAAATGACCAAATCTGTTAGTGAAACCTCCTCAGAAATATTCTCCTTGATTTTATCTTTCCAATGAGCTGTCCTGGGCCTCTTTTGGCCAAGTATAACTCAATCTATGAGCTTCCAAAGTTGATGAGTCAAATCTGGCACACTTCTGGAATTTCTATTGCTAGGCTAAAAATCAAAATTTTTAATTAAAAATCTAATCCTAAATTAGACTCTAATTACCTAATAATTAATTCTAATTTATTTGCTAATTATAAACTAAACTAATTAATTAATAAACTATGTATTAATTAACATTTAACTAACTAAAATATTAATTATTTATAAACTAATTAATATAAATAATATTTAAATTTTAATTCAATTTAATTAATTAAATATTATATATTAATTACATTAAATACTAAATATTATTAAAAAAATATAAACTAACCTACCACTCCATTCCTACTTTACTCATACGTATCATTGAAAGATTAAAACAAATCATTGAAAACTTAAAACTTATTTCTTATGTCCTTTGACTTTTAACCATCGGAGGATCGGGATATCGCATATCAGGGGTTTGTCGTGTTTTAAGAAAATGCATTGTTTGAAAACCTGCGATGCGATCCTGCGATCCGAAGAAGAAGAAAAAAAAATTAAAAATTAAAAAAAAAAAAAAATCATTTTTATTTTATATATATTAAATTTTTTATTTTGATTAAATTAATTAATATAAAATTAAACATTAAATATTATAAATTTTTATAATATTAAAACTATAACTAACTATTAAATATTAACCTACCCTACCTCATATTTATTCCACTCACGTATGGGTGAGCTTGGAAATCTTAAACCAACAAAAAAAAAAAAAAAACAAAGTGTTATAAAACTTTAAACAAAAACAAATGCAAAGTTTGTTAAAAGAAACAAGTCATCGCACATCCCAAGAAATGCACCATCGCATTTTTTGGAATGTCCACATATAAAATCTGCGATGCCAAAAATTTTGCGGTGTAGGAATGTGAAATTAGTATGAGGTCACGGGATTTATTAGGAGTTAAAAACAAAAGTCAATGTTTGACTTATTGCATCAGAGAAAACTTTGGATTGGATTTTTTTTTTTTTTTTAGAAATGTATCACTTGAAAACTCCCGATGCGATATTCTGATCCGATGTAATAAAAATTGTTTATATATATATTTTATTAAATTTTCATTTAATTAATTTAAGATTTAATATCAAATATCAATTTTTATTTTGGTTTTATTTTAATGATGTTTAGTTTAGTTATGAAATTTTCTAAAGCCTAATTTGCCTATCTAAACTACAGCTATTCCGAAAATAAATAAAAAGTATAAAAATAGCATTTTTAACTCACACTAGATAAATGATGGGACTTCAAAGGAGTACCATTTTCAAACCAGTTGACAAAATAAGGCGAAACAAGCGTCAATGGGAAGCTTATAAAAAATTGATTCTAACAAAGCAATCAAAACCAAAATCCAAAGAAAATAAAAAATTAACAAAATCGTAGGATAATCGATTAAATAAAAATCCTAAAAAAAATGCTTAGCCAAAATTTTTATAGAAAGGGTCCCCATTATTTGAGTTGAACAAGTCAAAAATGGGGGGGTTGTGTTTTACCACAACAGAACTTTTTTGTTTTCATAAATTTTTATGGGGACCGCACTTTGTCTTCACACATAGTGCAGGCATCTCCGCACTTTCCTTGAGTAACCAGTGCAGGACTGCACCTATTTGCTCTGGAGCCTGCGGACGTTGTCAAATTTTTGAAAAGCTTAAGATTTCTCCTTCCAGTTTGAGTTTAGATTTGATTTAAGATTCTTAGCATCTACCCAGATCTGCATTTTTCTGTCAAAAATCCTTTTTTATGAGTTTCTTTTGGCAAATTTTTTATCTCATCAATCTCCGTTAAGTTAATTGGGTGTTTTGAGTCTCTTTTTTGAGAAATTCTTAATTTGATTTCCTTTGTTTATTACTTGGAGGTTTGTCTTAGTCTTTTCACAATTTTGCATCTTTTTTCTTTTGTTTTTGTAAAAAAAAATTTCCCCCTCATTCGCCGGGGGGGCTAAATTGTGTATGAGTGTTAATTGCCTTTGAGTATTTTTATTTTTGATCTTTGGAACTCTCACCCAATTTTCTTTACTTGCACTTGATTGGTTCTTAGATTACATTAGAATCATCTTGTCTTTGAGAATTCTCTTGCATAGATCACATTTGCATAATTATAATTCTCATTTTTAAAAATATATCAAGGAGCAAGAGATAGGAGCTCATCTCTCGGCCCTATTTTTTCAGAAAAACATAGTCATTTTTATTGGTAGATGAACTTGCTGAAGGTGAAAAGGTTGTTTCTTGAGGAGGATAAGAGGTATTTTGAAACCAAATTTTCCTTATCATGCTTCATCCTATCATCTCACACATCCATGGAAGTTATTGGAGGTGGAAATGAAAATTTCAAAATCTGTTGTTAAACTATGTGTTTTTACAGCACCTTCGAGGCTTAGCTCAAAATGCGTTGTAGAATTTTTGTAGGATGTTTTTTGCTTCAAATATAATTTTGATGGAGATCCAAGGAGGGAAAATATTTGTATTTATCTCATTAGCTGCAAGTAGGATCCTCCAATAGTCATAAAGGTCAAAGGTTATGCAAAAGGTGGATTTTGGAGTTTGCTACGAAATGAGCACTAAAATTTTTTCTATACATGATTGTTTTAGCAATCAATTTCAAGTTTGATTTCTGACCAAATGAAAATGTATTTTGGAAATCTGAAAGATTTTTTTTTTTCAGCACAGGCACATATACAAAAACCTCTCTCCATTTTGGCAAAGCCATCAAGGTTTGGAAATTATACACTCATCTTTGAAGCCTATTTTTCAGAATTTTCACTAACCAAATTTATGAAAAAATTGTAAAATTCGACTTGGAGGAGGTCCAGCTCAACATCCATGTGGCATAGATTACATTTGCATACTTTTCAAGTGAATTGTGCATAGATTACAATTGCATAGTTTACATTCTGAAAAATCAATTGTAGATTTAGATCAGTTTCTTTAATTTGAATTTACATGTTTTTATGCTTGTTTTAAAAACACAAAAATAAAAAATAAAAATTGTTTTGGAATTGATTTGCATTAGTTTTTCTTGATGAAATTAGTGCGTTAGAGAATTTGTTATATTTTCTCTTAGTGATCAAGTTTTTGCATTGTTGGAAGTGAATGGAAACTCTCTCCTTACTTTAGTTAGGATTCATCGAATTGAAAATATTACATTATCATATTCGATTACATTCAGTTTTGGGTCGAGTCATAACACCATTGGTTTCATATCCATTTACCCTTTGAGTAATAACAACCTAAATAACACAGCGCTTAATAAAATTCATCTAGAAATTTTTACATTTTTAGGGCTCTTTCCACCAATCTATCTCAGGATTAGTGCTTTGGAATAGGTTGTAGTTAACTTTCCAAAGCAACTAAAACAAACAAGTAGTCGATCTTGCGGTAGGAAAAATTCCAATTGTTGCATGTATGCTCTGCGAAGCTCCTCCTAAAGGAGTCAAGCACGAGATCATATCTGAACCAGTGAGGTAATCAATCCTTCCTCATTGGGAACGATAGCAAATATACATGTATTAACAACGGTAAACCTAGGATTGACCATTGTCAAGGAGCCTGGGTTCACTTGTCGGTAAACCTTGGATTATGTCAAGGAGCCTTCAAGTGGATTGAGCTTTGTTACTCTGCCCTTGCGTGTGTGTCGAATCATAGACTGTTCCCCCAGGTATATTTGTTTCTGTTGGTAACCTTAGTGGCCATAAACTATAGGATTCTTTCCCAAGGTGACGGTGGAGGGAAGATCCCATTGTACCTGGAGCAGACGTCAGCTAGACTCACTTGGACTCTCCGGAGGGTTATCTTCACTCGAGATGGTATAGTGGAGGAACTTGCACTGGTCTATTTCATTAAGCAGGTTGTCTGGGTAACTGTTCCAACCGCCATTTCTGCATTAAAATTCTATGATGTTGGATTCCATCACTAACTAGTGTTTTTAGTATGGGAATATACTTTTTGTGTGTGGTTTGACTCCTAGATTTGATAGCACATGTTCATTTTTTTGTTTTTACTTTTAGAGACATGAGACAGGGCAACAGATTCTTTAATTTTAGTTTTAGATTAGTATAAAATTCATGAGGTTGATCTGTGCTTTATTTGCATTAAAATTTACAATGAAAGTTTATATAAAATCTATTAATTTTCAACTGGATTTTAGAATGTGGTGCCTCTTATATTTACATTTATTAAATACAGTTATAATAGGTTTATGATATGATTTATTTTCAACTTAATTTGCTTCAGTATCCAAATTCATTTTTATAAACGGATAACCTACACTCAGGAGTTACTATCACTCTAACCTTGTGAAACCTTGCCTTCTTCACCATTTATATATTTATCCTTTCCTTCTCTTAACCATTAAATGCTGTAACAAAGTAAAAGCAGGTATTAAAGAAGAAGAAGAAGAAGAAAGATAAGAAAGAAGTCAACCAACCAACCATGGCTGTAAATGTTAGTAGTGTTGAGGAAACCTCCAACATGCATCGTAAACCCAAATACCCTTGCAGGCTTTGTAAGAGTGACCACTTCCTTATCAATTATCCCGATATTCCAAAAGTCTTGGAAGTATGGTCAGAAAAATCTCATCAACTTTCCGTTGATCCATCAACCAGTGATAGTCAAGTTCCTGGCAAAATGGGTAAACTTAGGTTTCCTTGTAGGTTATGCAAAGGGAGTCATCAAACTCACATTTACCCTCACATGGATGAAGCCTCAAAATTGTTGGAAAATCTTACTATTTCACAGCAAGAATTTCCAACTGGTTACCGTAAACTTTCTCCCAACCTACCGTCAACTGACGGAGTGATTGGTCTAATTTCAAGTACAGTCAATCCCACTCTTCCATTGGAAAGTGAAACTCATATCACTCAGGTTGATGATCCATTAGTTGATCAAGTGGTCGATTCGATTTTAGATTCGGTCGATCCCACTCTCCCTGAAGAGAGTGAACTTCATACCGCTCAGGTTCTTCTTGTTACATCAGATTCTTCAACGCCATGGGGCATTTCACCTATTCCTACAGAACCCCCTCCAAGTACCGAGGTATTTTCCTTTGATTGGAATAGACTGATAGAACCTCATCTTCCTTCCTCCATCCCTTTCCAAATCATTGTGAAGGCTGGTGGTAGGAGCATATGCCACACACATATAGATGAAGGTGCTTCTGTTAGTATTTTATCCTCAACTACTTGGAAAGCTTTGGGTTCACCTCAGCTTGTGCCTGTTACGCAGAATCTAAAAGCTTTTAACAGAACCATTAGTGAACCTTTAGGGATCCTTCCTAAGTTTTCTATTACTTTGGAAGGTAAAATTGTCTTTATTGATCTTATGGTAGTTCGAGGCCCCTTGGATTTCAATTTACTCCTTGGGCGAGACTATGTCTATGTAATGAAAGCTGTAGTATGGACACTCTTTCGTGTGATGTCTTTCCTTCACAATGGAAATATTGTGACTGTAGACCAGCTTTCGTTCCCTAGTCTTGATTCGACTACCAATAATCTGACATCCCTGAATGTTCCTCATACGAAATTGGTATCTACCCCGCCACGGGTTCATTATGTGGCAACTAATCCCATGTTTTTAGTTACCGATGTAAGCAAGCCTCTCACTATTTGTTCATCTTCCTTTGACTTAGATCTGGTAATTGACATGGAAAACTCTATGGGATTACTTGAACGCGATGTTCTTATCCCTTTTGAGTCCCTTGACATGTGTTCCTTCCAAAGAATTGTTCTTCCATCTGATGAAGACATTTTTGAAGCCATGATCGAGGAGTGTCCCTTGACATGTCTTTCTTCCAGTTGGAAACCATGACAAGGTCACCGTGAGGAGAGTTCCTTTTACTGTGTCAACCTCGTTAAAAAATGAATCAGTTGTTGATGAGGATAGTTCCTGTTACTGAATCAACCTCATTAAAAAATGAATCAGGTATAAGGACAGTTCTTTTCCTGTGTCAACCTCATTAAAAAATGAATCAATAGGTAGATTATAGAGAGTGGATTGATAGATTAGAAATAAGTAGTTTCTGAGGATGGTTCCTGATACTGAGTCAACCTCGTAAAAAACTGAATCAGGTATGAGGAAAGTTCCTTTTACTGTGACAACCTCGTTAAAAATAAATCATTGTGCCATGAGCATAGTTCTTTTCCTGTGTCAAGCTCGTTAAAAAATGAAACAAATCCTCCCCTAATTGAGTCAAGTCTTTGACTAGATCTCGTAAATGTTAAGTCATATATTTAGTAATTTCAGTTTTTGCATAATTTTCTTACAGTTTTAGGTCGGGTCTTTCATATTATATCCTAAATGAACCTTCATTCCATCCAACTATTAGTAACCAGTAGTCTACTTAATTGAATGCAATGAAGCTGGGGGGGCATGCACTCTAGCACATTATGCTTAGGGGGCATTAAAACTTATCTCAAGCATAATTTTTCCTATGTTTCAAGCTTGTATAAAAATGAAACCTGTCTTGAGTTCATTTTGGTTATTATTTTCAAGACTCATTAAACTCATGAAAATCCCGAGATTATTTTGCTATCTTTCATTCTCGTAAAACACATGAAAATGCTGAGTTCTTTCCATCTTTTCCTGCTCGTAAATTAAATTGAAAGATGGTCATAGGAGTATATTTTTATCCCTTTTTCGAACTCATTAAAACTTACGAAAAAGTGAAAACCATGAGTACATTTCTATCCCTTTTTCGAACTCGTTAAAACTTACGAAAAAGCGAAACCCTGGAGTTCTCTTTTAAGCCCTTTTCATACTCTCTAAAAATGAAAAGATTGTCGAGTACTTGACTATTCAAACTCATTAAATTAAATGAATGATCGTCCCTTCAGTATAATTTTACCCCTTTTACACACTGAAATGGACTATTTACGAAAAAGGTATACGTTGACTAATTACGGTCAATAGAGTTCTCTCCCGCATTTTTTTTTCCTTTTTCGGGCTTGAGAGACTAAATTTACAAAAAAGTACACCCGTGGATTTTTCTTAAGTTTTTTCTTTTGACTCCCTAAAATTGAAAAACACCGAGTTTCTCCTATACTGGACTCGTTAAAATTTAACAGTAAAGGACCTATTCAATTTTAAGCAGGAACGAACCACTCCTTTTTAGGGTTCGAATTTTAAACTAGGTTGGACTCATCCGAAGGATGAGCTTATAAACAAGAAAATGTTATCTTCCTCAAGCTTGTCAAAAATAAAGAGGTACTTGCCAGAAATGGTGGGGGAAAAGAGAGAAATGAACTTGTTTGTTAAATTTTGATTTTCAGAAAACTGTTAACCACTCTTGAACACAACACTTTTGTTCACCTGGGTTGGGAAAATCCTTTGCCTAACAATTAATCAAACCATATTGAAAATCTTCAACCGGTTTCTGGGTATTAGCTTTGGGTCAATTGTCACCAAGCCATTTGTAGTGTCATTATGTGTTCAAGAAGACATTTCAAACAAACCATTCATCTGCAAAATATTTGTCTTCCATTTTGACCATCCCTGAGTCATTCCTTGCCAATATATTTCTTCAAAACTTGATCTATGATTTCGTGTTGTGGTCTTGCCTACGACGGATCGCTTTCTATCGATGACAGCTCATTATCTAGGAAGCTGACCTAGAAATCGTCAGTACCTTGGAATCTGCATGCCTCAATAGTAGGTTTCTCACCTTCAATGACAGGTTGCATCATCAACCTTGGATCGAATTATTTCGTGACATGTTCGACTTCAGCTCATTCATTTACATTTCATGGATTGTACTGAGTACTTTGAGAGCCATTGACATTACTGGTGGTTTCTCTCACACTTGTTAACAGTTCACATCATTGACTGGTAATCAAGTGGTTTCTACCATGTTCGACTTTGACACATTCATTCACATGGATAGAATCGTACTAGTTTGGGAAGCGGAAATCAAGACCCTGGATCTAGTTTCTACCATCTAGGCTGCAAGGAATTTTGTTATTCATTTATACATTGGACTATTCATAAACAGATGGTTGCGTCCATACTGTGTCTACACATGTCTATACTATTAAAATATTAAAATCGTTCCAGTATCAGAATAGTTTAAGTCAGTTTTCTAGTTAGTTTTGATCTGAGTATGGGAATGCCTACCTCAGCGATGATATGTCTACATATATATATTTTGCATTGAATGTTTTTACAGGTTCCGACTGGGGTGTCCACGGGCTGATCCTTGAAATGATAAAGTACTTCACTCTTCATACATGACAGACTCTATCTTCATCTATTATAGACTTCGCACTTTAGGGGGTAATTTGTTGCACTGAAAATTGTCACCTTGACATTCTGCTATCTGTATGAGCTCATTATCAGTCATACTTTCCTCCTATGCTAGTCTTAAAACATCAGTTCCTCATGTCAAGCCTTAAAAATAAGAGAAAAGCTCTCAAAAGTCTATAAAACTCTGGTATCGCACTTTCTCTTTGTCTTACCTGCGGTCCCGCACCTAATGGTCATGTCTCCTGCGTACCTGACTGCACTTTCTCTGTGTTAAGGGTGTGGACCCCTGTAAAAGATTAAAAAGGCGCAAGTAAACTCAAAAAACTCACTTTCAGTCATTTCTAGAAGCTTCTGGAAGGAATCTTGCAGTGGCAAGTCCGCTCTTTTCAGGTTCATGTATCCCATGCCTTAAGGAGCTAACCCCTTGATGTGAGGATCTTATCCCTTTGAAGGAGGATTCTATCCCTTCATAGTTGGAATTGTAACCTCCTCTTTTGCACTATAAAAAGAGGCATAGGGCAGCCTCAAAGGGTTACTAGACAATGGAGGAGTTCAAGCTTTAGTATTATTTGAGGTAAAGTGCTGTTGGGACTTAGACTCCTTTAGCTGAGATTTTATGAAAAAATATTACATACCTGTATGTATCTCGGTTGGAAGAGTGCAAGACCTGTCAGAGTAGAGGAAATTCCTGCTTCGAACCCCGAGAGGACCTGTTCAACATCAAGGCTGAAAAGGTTGTAAGGTTCTTCTACTATTTCAAAGTTAATACAAATAAGTTTGTTTTTCTCAATAAGCTGTCATTTTATTGTTTATTTTATGGATTCCTTGATCACCATAATAGATATGATTTATGAATATATGCTATGCAGGTGCTATTTGATGTTTGTTTGTTTGTTTATGATTGCAGATCTCTGTTCGAAGATAACTCTTTCGGGCGACCGAAGGAATACTACTACAAACAAGCGTTGGATCAAGATAGGATCGTAACACGTTTGTATCATTTACTTATAAATCGTGATATAGCTAGAGAAAGATAGATTTAATTGTCTGTTTGTTGCTAGACTATCTTCTGATACTAGGGAGATCGATCTTGTTCGCAAGATTGATTTATCCGACCAACAAGGGATCTAGTGGAACGAATGTATAGACGTTTGTTCCACTTACAATACAAAAATCAATCCAATGATTCCAAGAACCAAATTTTATCTAAACTACAAGAATAGTTTCCAGAGAATTGGTCAATGAGACATGTCAAACTCTTGATAGCAAAAACGTACAACAACAAAAAAGAAGGAATGAAAAAGTAATATTCCTTTAAATGTTTTTCTAGAATTGTTTATAAATATCATTTATAAAGGTCACTTTTGTTATATTTACTTTTCATATATCAATATAAAAATTAAATAGTTTATTTTCATGTTACATTTTCAGGAATATTATGAAAATCTCAAAAAATGAACTAGCTGATATCAAAAATATGCCAGTAGGAATGTCTAAAAAGGTGTTCAAGGAGATGGTCAAAGAAATAGACAAAATTGCATCGTGGGAGGAGCCATCTCAACAACAATGTGCTTCAAATGTAATATGTAATCATTGAATTTTTTTATCATTAGGTACAATAAATAAACAATTTAGCATTAAATATTAATTTTCAAGTATTTTGTTGCAGAAAATAAAAGAAAATGGAGCCCATTCAACACATAAAATAGGACAACAAGGAATAAAAGGGTTGATATCTAGGTTTGTGAGTAATTGTTACTTCCTTATAACAACTTAACTAGATTTCATTTTTGTATATTTTAAGTTGTTTTACAAAAAACAGCATTGAATGTCTTCAAACAGGTGCTAACATACAAAGAAGAACCATCAGACGAATTGATTGACATTGGGTTAAATATGGGTTGTGAGTATATGTTGGCATATAAGAAATTAATTATGGAATTTGTAAGCATATATCGATCTTGTTTGACTTAGCTCCATCTATAATTAATAGAACAAAAAAATATTTTATATTAAATATATGATTTGTTATGGGGTATAAAACTTGTAGGAAACAAAGTATGGAACTATGCCAACAAATGAAATCTTGAAATATGGCATACTACATGGCTTTGAAAGAATGTGTATAGTTCATGAGTCAATTGTTGCTATGGTATGTCATTTATTTTCTATTTACATTGATGTATATTGTCTAATATTGTAATTTTAATTATTCTCACCAATGTATATACACTCATTACAGTTTATTTTTATGTTTGTAGATGGAAGGTGAAGAAGAAGAAAACAATCAACACTGTGAACAAAACATTCCTGAAAATAACGCCCAAGTCATGGAAGTAGCCCGAGCAGTGACAGTAGTTCAAGCGCAGAATGATGATCATTATGTTTGGATATCAAACTAAGGTGTTGTATTTTTTGAAATATTTGTTTGTGAAATCAGACATTTTGTTTAATTTGATGGACATAGTGTTCCAATTGAAAGACAAAGGGATACTAATAACTGTCCCATTTTGTATGACAATGACTGTCTTACTCGTGTATATATATATATATATATATATATATATATATATATATATATATATAGAGAGAGAGAGAGAGAGAGATTAATTTATTCTATTGTGTTCTCCATTATTGCTATGAAATGTAACACCAATGATTAAATTTATGGATGATTAAATATTATAATGAAGAGATGTGAAATTTGATGACATGATATAACAAATTAATCCAAACATCACATTCAAATGCACTAATAAAAATTTAATTGATCTGAATACTGTTATAAGATATGTGTCGTCTTTTGATGAATAATGAATTTTAAAAAATCACAATAATTATGATATGATATAAAAAACTAATCCAAACATCACATTCAAATGCATTAATAAAAATTTAATTAATAAGAATACTGTTATAAGATGTGTTGAATTTTGACGAATAATGAATTTTAAAAAATCACGATAATTGCACTATCACAGGTCGCTGCTTCTAAAAAATACAAAATGAACACCGGTGTGTGTCAGTTACTTTACACCTATGTGTTTCTATGATACAACGCTCTGGTGTGTTTCTATGACCTATGGGCACTGCACAAATACCAATACCAATTATAAATCTCGGTGTGTTTTTGCGATACTGCGTACCGGTGCATTTATGTGATACTATGCACTGCTGCATCGACCTATGGGCATCACACAAATACCAACATGAATTAGAACAATCAGTGTGTTTGTTTGATACTACGCACCAGTGTGTTTCTATAAGACTACGTACCGGTGCATTGATACGACATATGGGCACCACACAAATCCCAATACCAATTAGAACGGCCTCGTGTGTTGTATCACCTACAGTGCACCTCATGTAGTTTTAGACCTTCACGGCTCGGTGCATGCACCTTCGACCGCCCCGAGCTGACTATCTATATGACACGCACTGGTGCGTTGACACCTTAGTAGTGCACCGATGAAAAAAAACATCGTAATAACATTTAGACGCCCAAGTTTTTTAGTTGTGTTGAAATTCTGTTAAAAGCTCCGCCAAAACCTCCGTTACCAAAAACGAATGTTGTAGAAAAATGTTTTTTTAACAATTTTGGCCAATTTTATAGCACTAAAAATATCCTTTTTAATCTCCGCTAGAGGGTCTCTTCCTTGTAGTGCTCAGTGGTGGTTATAAGGGGATTATGACTCCAATTATCACAAACCATAAGCCCTTAACCCATAACCATTGAATTCCATGTCCCCTTAACCCCCAATCCATAAACCTTAATCCCTACACTCATAACTCATAACCCATAAACCCCTTGACTCATTAAATCTTAAGAAACTAACCCCTAACCTATAATCCATGAACCTTGTAAGCCATAACTCCTTATCCTCTTAACCTGTGACCCTTAACCCCTAATCCTTCACCCTTAAACACCTAAATCCCCTAAATCTTAAGTCCTTAACCACTAAATCCTCTAACCCTAAAGCCCTTGGACCTTAACCCTTGACCCTTGAAGCCCTTAACCACTAAGTATCCAAGGCTAAAAATAACACCCCAAACCAACACATTGACCTCCTAGGAGAATCCTTCCCCTCTAATTGAGCATATTGGAAACATTTGACTTTAAGAGAACTAGGTATTGGTTATGAGGGTATGTGTTTGTGGGTAATTCCATTATTACCATGTATACCAAACATAGAAAAAGTAGATAATTTTCCAAGCCTCAATTTGAATCGCTCACACTATCCACACTTCATGTTGAGATGGAGATTGAAGTTCTCTCTCACATAAGGAGTTCGAAATGAATAGTTCACTCAGAAAGACAAGGCCTCTCTAGCCCTAATGCACGAGGAGTGAAATATCAATACAAATATTTTGTTTTTTAAACAAACTCAGTTGTGTCAATGTATAATACTATACATAAGAGAAAATAAGATGATATTATCCACCCCAGTGCTTGAAATAACCTCAAATTAGCCATGAGCAGTGAGCCAAAGGGTGAATGTGGGGCAATACTAAAGTTACATCATGTTTAAATTCCTTTTACATTGTGAGGTTGTTCTCCAATAGGGTTGAAGAATCATCACAAGGAAGCATGGAACATTTTTGTGGGGGAGCGATTAAAGTTGTAACACAATTCAAGTGATTTACACCTCCAATGTAAATGACATCATTGTATGTTTGTGTCAGGTTGTTAGAAAGTTTATTTATAGACAATACATTCAATGTACTTTGACTTTATCTTTTTACGGCCTCGACTATAATATTGATTTTGTACCAGGAACACTTCATGCAAATGAAAGGGGGCATTTTTTTTTTAACCACATACGCACAAGAGCATCGGATGTTGCCCTTCATACCCCTCTTGCTGCGTTCAAAGTGGGTTTACATTCACGTCGAGTTGAAACTAAGCATAATGACCTTCCTCTTATTAAATAACATCTAATAACATTTCCATATATATGAGATATAATTAAAGGATCAGCTCATATGTAGATTCCCCCATATATTATGAGATTCAAGAGATGTTCTATTGTCTTTATCAACATTTGGACGGGTTGTTATCTACATTATTCAAATAAATAACTAGAATTTTTTATGAGGGAGGTACTTGGATTTAGATCTTTATATAAGGCCTTATGTGCCCTTCCCCTTTAGAACTCTTCCAATGGGGTCACCTCCTTCCATATTTCCTTTCCTACTTAGGGCCAAATGGACAAACCAAAATTAAAACTTCTTCAACTACCAAATTAGTGAGGAATCATACCTCTTCTTGACCTCGACCTCAACGATATATCTTTCTTCAGAGATACTTTGAGGATTTCCCACCATATATATATCATAAATTGGATATCATAGGATCTGTTACCCCATATTCTATATGGGCTTTTAGAGGATATTTTAAAATTTGATTGTCATCTCAACCCCTACGATTCCTATCACATTGATCATTTTCCATCTAAGGTATATGGATCTATATGTAATTCATGAATGTATCATTGGTTTGATGACACCTTACCTTAGCCATCTAGGACACTATGTGTAGGAAGAAGTTCATTTAGCTACCAAATTTTGGATATGTATGATCCATGTGTATATGATATTATGTCCAATGTGTACTATTTTTATTGTTTTCACTTAAACACTTTGTTCTAACTCTTGATTGTTTGGCTATAAGTTTTAATCTAAGTTGTTCCATGGTGTTTCATAATTTGCTCAGAGAAGTGTGTCATCTTAATGGTTTGAATATATTCTTGGTGATTTGAGTAGGCGTTATACATTGATTTTATCGTACCCGTTATTTCCTTTAGTCAAAATTTATCCCATGTCTCTCTTAACAACAAATGTGAAGGCCTTCTAAGCTATGACTAGCTTATAATAGGGTATTTTTAAGCTCTAAGTGAACTTCCTCAAAAATAAGGGGCTACCTATAGCTACTTAAGTTTATTGATAACATTATTCATAGATTTAATGATGTTTTTCACCTCCTTAAGAGTTGATAGATATTTCCTATATCCATTTTCCCTCTTTATGTGAACATTATTACTTATATTAGTGAGGTATAATATGATTTATATCAATACCCTAATTAGACTAACATTCTTACTTTTTCTCGGACTTCAACATCATTAAATATAACCTCTATGTCAAATAACCTCTCCTTTTGCTCAAATAAAAATAAAAAATAATTAAAACCTAAGAGACCATATAAATTTATTTGACTACCTATTCAAATCTAATTTGGCGGCTACTCTAAAATCTAAATCGACCTATTCAAATTTATTTTCCTGCCGTTATTCTCCTTGCCAGGTCTGAGATAGAGTTTGGTGAAAATTCCGCTGAAGAATGCTAATTCGGCTGAAGAGTGATAATTCTGCTGAAGAAGGTGTTAGTGTCAGTATTTTTATACTTCCACCACGGATCAAAACACATTTGTATGTGGATTTTAGGTGTCCCATTCTGCATAATTTTTTTATCATTCCATTAGGTCATGACATAAAATTGTTTCATTGGTGGTTGTCTTTGTTAAATAAACTTTTTCTCCCTTAGAAGGTCATATTGGCTTAATCATTATCATGATTCCTTGAACATAATAACACCTATGGAAATGCTCTATTCACTTGGAAATCTTTCATTCAAAGTTCAGGTCAAAAAGCAATACCATTAGGTCATTAGGGTTTTGCATTTTTTAAGGTCATTCCTTCATTCAGATGAGGTCAACATATATATGAAAGGGACTCAATAAAATCATCATGATGTATTAATTATACTTTATGTTGGGTGTGGAGCCTGATTATCTTGTTTACTTTGTATCACGGGGGGGGCAACGACTTTATGGAGCCCCCCCCCTGGGGGGGGGGGGTGTTCGGGGGCAGCACCCCCGAAGATTAAAATAGATGTAAAATTGCCTTGTAAAAACATAGTAATTTCTATTCAATCTGGGCCGTTCATTAGGAAAATGATCTGATGGTAGAAGTTATGTTTAGTTTAGGGTTTTTTGCCCTAGAAGGCAACCCCTCGCTTTTATGAGGGTATTGTATTGCTGGTGTGTATGGTATGTGTATTCTCGGAGCGAGAAACAGAGAGGGAGACTGTGAGAGAGAACAGAGGATATTACAGTGGATCTGGTGTAGGTTGTGTCTCTTCATTTTGATGGATAATAGAAAGGAAGGACTGGTTGTTCGGGGTGGACGTAGCCCAAACTGGGTGAACCATGTATATCTGTGTCTCTCTGGTTTTATGTGTTTTGTTTGCTTGTATTTTCCGCGTATTTTATGTGTTGCATTTCTCTGTAATATATAATTTTCTAACACTTTCAAAATTTTATTTTAGTTTAATGACTTTTATATGAAAATGTCATTTTCATAGAAAAGTCAAATTTGTAATTTATTTCAATTTTTCCAAATGTAATTTTATGTTTTCAAATGTAATAAATACAATCCCAAAGTTTTCAAAGTGAAATTATGTTCAGCCTAAGTGAGAAAGAGAGCCAAACTCCATCTTAATCAACCTGCAGTGCCAAAATTCAGAAAAGCAAAAGAGTATCAGGGTCAAAGAAGAAGAAAGAACATTAGAAAAATGGGTAATTTGCATTAAAATTCAAATTCACCAAAGCTATAAAGCCCATTAAGAAAATTAAAACAAGCCACTGTTACCATATAGAATTCAAGAGTCTTCAGCAAGAGAGAAATTCTGAGTTCATTGAGCAATTAAGGCCAAAATTGCAAGGTGTTGTGTGTTTGGAGGCTAGCGTTGCGCGTTTATCCAAGCGATGCGCGCTGACCCAGCCACGTTGCGCATTTACACAGTCATTTTTTTTAAGGTTGTCACCGCTTCCATCCAGCTCTGGTTTCCTCATAAAATTATCCAAGGATTTTTTGATCAGTAAATGGCCATAAAATACTTTTCTTTTTGCATGTTTATCGTTCCTTTCAAGAGTTTAAATTTTCAAAACTTATGAAACCCTAGTTTTAGTTCATTATCATTTTTCATAAATCATATCTTTGTTCACCTCCCTAAACCCATATCTTTCATGAGCATGGTTAATCCCTAGGGTTTTCATTAACATAGGTTTTCTATATACACTTATTTCCTTCATTCATCTAAGCTAGCCATCTCATCTCCTTCTCCCTTCATCTCATTCCATTTTTTACCCTAGGGTTTCCTAAGTCAGAATTCAAAGATGTCTGAAGAAGAAGATAGAGGTCTTGGTGAGGCACACATACCAAGGATAAATGACCACAAAGGACGTAAAATTAATATATTTGAACCAATAACTACAAGGGAACTCATGGCCTATCCTCTCACTCTGTCTTGTTTCAAGCATGTTGGTTGTTTTGAGTTTTGTGAGAGGGTGCAACAGATTCAATATCACTCAGAGTTGACAAGGTTATTAATCACAAACCTTCATCATAAGCAGGTCACTCTTGTTGGGTTTACTTTTGATATGTCCACCAATTCCATTTCAGCAGCTACATGGATCCCTAATGTGGGAGAGAGATGGTTTAAACAAGCAAACCTTGATCTAAGCTATTATGAACCATACCTCAAACCTAGATACAAGGATGATAAGAAGTCAATTTTCCCTTTCTCTCACCTCCTTGACCGATATGTTCCCATGATGAGAATAATCATGAAGTACTTCACTTGTGAGGGGAGGTTTTCTCGACTCTACTCATACCATATCCGAATCCTCATGCACTTCACTATATTTAGAATGCTTCACCTACCTTACTATCTCATTCTGCAGCATTGACAAGATGGCATTCATTGTGCAAAAAATGGATTATAATCATCAAATGCAGACTCTTTTTCATCACTCCCTCATAAAGATGTTGGTCTTGCATCGACTGGAGCAAAAGAATATCCCATGGGACACTTTCATTGCAAATGAAGTTTTCACTACCCCACCTAGTCATCATGAGAAAAATATCCCTTCATCATCTCATCCTTCCATATCCACTTCTCCATCTCAGGCTGCTGCTCATACCTCATCACCTAGTCAGATTCATTCACTTCATGTTGATCCTTTTTCTTCACCTTTCTATAACCCTTCATCATCCCATCATGATACTGGAGCATCAAGCAGTGAAAGGGACATTGAGGCAACTTGGGCTAATGTGACTGATGTTGAGCCATTTCCCAAGACCTATCCGAGAGGCCACAAGCGTGTGTTTTATTCACATGGTGTGAAATAGGCCATGCTTTCTTCATCAGCAAAACAGGTAGACAAGGGCAAGGAAAAGGCTACAGAGCCTATCATTGATGAGTAGGAGGACAAGCATGAAACTGAGCAAGAGTTTCAAATGATTGGCCTTGATGATGAGGATGAGGTTAGAATCACCAATGCATTGATCATAAGCAAAGAGGAAAATATTGGTGAACTTCAAGCTAATCTTGACAGAGCACAGTATGTGATTGACTTTCTTGAGTAGGAAAATCGGCAGTTGAAGACCAAGTAGATCATAAGTGAGGTTAGGACCATCAAAGCTCAAAAAGAGGCAGGGAAGGCTAACGCCTTTTTGTAGGAAACCTTGGATATATTTGGTGACCTTGATGGTGAGGAGGATCAGCTTTCAAGACAGAGACCAACGACAATAGGGCTTAAGAGAGCTCTAGCTCATGAGAGACAGAAAGAGGTTGAGTTGGCAGAGCAGCTCACTCCAGGTGAGCTGCTGGCCCTTTATATTAGCAGAGATAGAGAATCATGGCTTGATAGAGACAACTTGCATTTGGAGGGCTCGCTGGAGAAGGCTAGAAGGAACAATGATATTCAGAGGAAGATGGCAAAGCACTATGCCATGAGAAACAAGATTGCAAGGGCCAAGCTCAAACGAGCCCATCCAAAGATTCAAGCGTTGACCGAGAAAAAGGAGAAGGGGAAGTTAGAAATACTTGCTGAGGTGTCTCTTCATACCTCTAACCCTTGATCAGAAAATTAAACTCACAATTTTGACAAATTTTGGGCATTTTTGGCACTATGGTGCATTTTTTAGTTTTTGGGCAATTTTGAGAAACAAAAATTTTGCTAAACACGTAGCGCCACTGACACTGTGCTCCTTTTTGGGGCATATATGCAAAATGGAAACCACCATCATGTTTAGAATGATGAGAAAATTAACTCTACAAATTTTCAAAAGATTTGGAGGAGAACTGGTCCCTCAAAAAGGCAAAAAACCACCGAACAAACATGTTTCTGCCCTTGTTTTTACCTTGGCACTGCGTGTTTACCAATCTTGGGAGAATAGTTTTTCGATGGGGAATATGGACACTATTTTTTAAACTAGAGACAGATTTGGAAACTAAGCTCAAATATCTTTCCAATGAGCTATCATGGAGCTTATTTAGTCATCGGGAAGGCCTCCAAAAGTTGTCTGGAAAACAGGTCATTTTTTCTGTCATGGCGCTGTGTGTTTAACAAGAAAATGCAGTTTTCATCAGCATCAACAAAATTTTGAATTTTTGACTTTTTAATTGGGAAAATGAGAAAATCACTGATGCAAATGGTCATGGTGAATTTAAATTTCATTTTATGACTTTCATCTAGGGTAGATGCATCAGATAAGTCTTCTAGAGGTCAAATGAATCAGTTTCCTCTCTTTTAGAGGCAAATTGTTGAGTTTTCCTAGTCCTCAGATTCTTGTTTGGGAGTAGGTGAAACTAATCCCTATCTCATGGATTCGACTCCTTGAGGCTAGGGAGAGTGGTTTTGAGGTCTATTTGATGTATTCTCTCAGTCATTATAATGGTTTGACTCACTTGGAGCTTTGGCATCTCAAGAGACATTTTTGTATCAGTTTGGCTTGGACATTAATAGAAATTTGCAGCTATTTCTTTGGGATCCATGTGGTATGCAGTGTTTGACATAGTTTATTCTTTGTTATCATTTGTATGAATGTATTATAAGCTCATAAATCATTTTCATGTCTATGATATGCTTAATTTCAAGTTTAAAGGCGGAATTCATGTTTCATGCTCTGTTTTGGGAAATTTAGCATAATTTGTTTATTTTCTTCATTTTAGGGAGAATCCATATTGAATGCTCTTCCTAACTCCTCACCAGTCTCTTCACCTCACCATAATCATATTTTCATGTCAAGCCCTCTACCTACCTTGCCCCTTAGAACCTCTGCATATTTTGACCCAATTTCCTTTCCTTAGCTGTTTGACTCCTCCATATCTAGCAAACCCTACAAAATAAAAATAAAAACCCTAAGCTACTATACCTAGCCTAAAATCTTCATTCCTTAGTCATCTTGACTGTGTTCTATATGGAGAGATCCCTCTCCTGGCCTAGTAGGGCTATCTACTTGACTAAGTGTGGTTTGAGGTTACCTCAGGATTACCTCTCTCAGCCTGAGGTTCAATCTGAGTGATAACATTTTGGCGACTCCATTGGGGAATAAAAGTAAGATCAGATCAACCCCAGTAAATAAATTTTAATTGAAATTCTTCAAATTTTGGATGATAAGTTTAGAATTTATTCAAAGGCTGAATTGAAAAATTTGTAAAGTGCATATTTGTTGTTGAAATTGGATATACTAGCTTCTCGAAGATATGCCAGATCCAACCACGATCCGAATCCTCCTACTATTGTTAGTGATCCTCAGAACATTGGAAGAAAATCTAAAGCTATTATTGAGACTTCTAGTTCAGTCGGAAATCAATCAGAAGGAAGTTCCTTCCCCAGAGCTCATTCATTTCCCGAAGGGTTAGAAAACTTGCAAGATATTGAATTTGATGTAAATTTTGAGAAAAGTTTATTATGAAGTAAATATCTAAGTTGGACTAACGAGACAGTTGTTGATTCCTCCATTTCCTTTCACACTCTCAATTAGGGTTTCAATTAGGGTCACAATAAGGAACATAAATTTTACAACTTCTTAAAGATCTGCAAAATTATTCTTCACAAGTAAATGCTTGGGTGACAAACAGACCTCAGATCTCAGCTTCTTCTTCCATCACTTCATCTACTATTACTCAGAATATCCCTCTTCCCCCTCCTTATTCTTCATCCTTTGTTCACTTTACTCAGTCGGGTACAAGTCCTCCTTTGATTACAGCAGGCATCAAAATCCCTTTTATAAACCCTGTTATAAATCCTCCGCCTCCAATCGTCATGGCTGCAAGATATGCCCCCCTTGTTCTCCCTTAGAACCCGAGTGCTATGCCCACATATTATCAAACTAAAATCCCTTTATTTGACAATACTTAGCCTATGAAAGCTCAAAAATATGTAGATAAGATGAATGACTTCTTTGACCTTCATGAAATTGATATAGAGGATGTGAAGATGAGACTGTTTGCACAAAATCTGGGAGGGGAAGTAAGAATATGGTTCAGAGCTCTACCAGCAGCCACTATTGACACCTTAGAAGTTTTGCATTGTCAGTTTGTAGAAAGATGGGAAGAAAAGAAGAATCCCCTTAAAATCCTATCTGAATATGAGAACATCAAAAGGAATGTTGGTGAGTTTGTTCAATATTATTGTGTGAGATTTAATGCAGTGTACCAATGTTCTTCCTGCACATATGAAACCACTGGAGGGTATGGTTTCGGTCAAGTTCCCAGATGGATTTGATGATGATATGGCATATCAGTTGCATGAATGTGATCCCACAACTTTAGCAGATTTGCAAAATAATGTTGTAAGTGTGGAATCTAATTTTCTAGAAAAGAGAGCAAGGATGAGATCAGAAAAAAGGGTGACTATCAAAGAGGAGACAGCCACTTCCGAGGAAAAAATGGATTCATTAATCTGAACTGTAGAGAGAATGGTTGAATAACTATATATTTCAGATAGACATGAACCACAGATCCGGAATCCAAATTTCAGAGGGCAGCAGCCTCAGTTCAAAATTAAGCAAAGAGAGCAGAAAGCACTTGTCCAAAAAGCACAAAAACAACAGCAGATTCGGACCCCGTTGCAACAGAACTATGTCCAAGGATTGGAAGATGAGGAAGATAAAGATCCGGTGGTTGAAACAAATCATTTCTTTACAGCAGATGGCTTGCGCATGTTCCTGAATAAAGATGAGGAGTATTCTCAAAATCTAGATTCTCCAAAAGATGAAGACTATATCTTGGAAAATTATGATGATTTGGAAACCGAATCAGATGATTACAGGCGTGGATATATGAATGCTTTGAGTGCACAGCAAAAACAATATTCTCTAAGGAGTAGATATGTACCTGTCAATCCCATTCAGAAAAAAGAAAGAGCAGTCAAAGAATGATCTTCCTAATAATCAGAGAAAGGGTAATTAACATGCAGATCAAAATCATAGCAACATCAATCAGCCATCAACAAGCTTAGCTACTAAAGAGAAAGACACTTAGAAAAAGGATATAAGGGATCAAAATGATAGAAGAGATCATGTTGTCAAAGAGGTAGATAAAGTCAAAACTTTTAATTTAGAAAATGAAATAGCTAAATTGAAAGTGTCCATTCCTTTGACAAAACTAGTAAAGAATAGTCATTACAAACATCATGTGTCTAAAATGTTGCTAGTTGATCCTTTGTCCAATATGGTTAATGTTGAAGATTACCACCCTGAGCTCATTTTCGGTCCAGCTATAGATGTTCGATTAGGAGTGAGGTTCTTCCTTTTTATTTGAGCCTAAGACTGCATGAGCACATACTTCATAATGCTATGCTTGTTTCCGAGGCCTCTCACAATTTTATGCCTAAGGATATTATGGAAAATATGGGCATGGATATCACCCGACCTTATCATGATTTGTATTCATTTGATTCTGGTAGAGTTCGCTGCATTGGTTTCATTAAAGATTTAGTGGATTCTTTAGATCAAATCCTCGCCAAGAATGTTTTGATGGATGTGGTGGTGGTTGATATACCACCTCGCTTCGGCATGCTATTGTCTAGATCATGGGGAGCTAAGCTCAAAGGTACTTTACAACTTGACTTCTCTTATGCCACTATTCCTGTTTTCGAGCAATTGAGGAAATTGTACCGAGAAAAGAAAATGAAATATATGATAACTAGTAAGGAGAAGCATATCAATCATCCAATACAGGCTGTACATACAGATCTAGAGTCTTTTATTTTGTATAATGATGGTAATTTGAATGATGTAAATAATCATCTAGTAGTAGTAGAAGATGTGCTAGAATTTTTAGAAAGTCTCAGAGAAAATCTTGATAAATATAAAGAGATGGTGCCTTATTCAATGGTACTTTCTTCCAAAAAGCCTCTTGAAAAACATCAAATCAGTGCAGAATAGAAAAATGAGGTGACTGGCCAAAGTAAAACAAAACCAAAAGTTGAGTTTCAGCATCTATAAGATGAAGAGGGCCTATGGAGCATGGATTTCGATGGTACTTTGGGTAAGGAAGGTACAGGTATTGGTATATGGATCCGAAGTCCTGTTTGGAAATCTGGTGGAATACCAAGTAATGTTAGAGAATTCTCTTATAAATTGGCTTTTGACTGTTCTAATAATGAAGTAGAATATGAAGCATTGATCACAGCTCAAAATTTTGAAGAAACTTGGTGCGAAAATAATTTTTGTTTATGGTGATTCTGAGCTTGTCATAAAGAAAGTGAAAGAAGAATATCAAGCAAAGCATCCATGGATGAGAGCTTATAGAAATGTAGTCTTGGATGTCTTAAAAAATTTTCTTGAGTATACAATAACAGCAGTGCCAAGAACTCAGAACATCATTGCATATTCGCTTGCTACGGTGGCAAGTAATCTCAAAATTTCGATGAACTCCAGTAATAAATTTGAAATTCATGTCAAACATAGACCTAGTGTTCCAGATAATCTAAGATACTGGAAAGTTTTTTGGGGTGACAAAGAAATTAATAGCTTTTTTGCATAATGAAGGAAAATTTAAAGATGCTTTTATTGATGATGTTTGTGATGTTGATGATCAAGATATAGAAGTCAATCAGATGAATGTTTTGCAGCTGAAAGACAATATTATTCCTAGAGGTATAATACCTTTAGAATATCTGTTCGATCAGGATGATTTGGCTAGAAAACCAACATTGACCCATATAGAAAAGGGTGTGGAAGATGTGAACATTGGAACAACAAACAAGCCCAATATGGTTAAGTTGTCTCAAACATTGTATCCCAAGCTAAAAGATAAGTACATTAAATTGTTTCTGAATTTTCTGATATTTTTGCATGGGATTATGTAGATTTGAAGGTTTATGATAAGAATATTATTCAACACACTATTCCCATCAAGCCGGATCAAAAACCCTTCAGACAGAAATTGAGAAGGATAAACCCAAGATTGTCTTCATCCATCGAGAAAGAGGTAAACCGATTGTACAAATCAGGTATAATTGTGCCAATTAGGTTTTCTGATTGGATTTCAAATTTGGTACTGGTAAGGAAAAATACTAGAGAGATAAGGTTATGCAAATATTTTCAGAATTTGAATAAAGTATCTTTAAAGGATAATTACCCCCTTCCTAAGATGGACCATGTTCTGCAAAGGGTAGTTGGAGCGTCATGGATGTCACTACTTGACGGTTATTCAGATTATAATAAGATCTTCGTACATTAAGAAGACCAAGGTAAGACTGCTTTCACAACACCTTGGAGAACCTTTCAGTATGTCAAAATGCCATTCAGACTCAAGAATGCAAGGGCTACTTTTTAGTGTGCGATGGATATAGCCTTTGATAATGAGAAATATGTTTTCTTAGTAGTATATCTAGATTCTTTGACAGTGTTTTCTAGTTCTGATGATCATCATTTGTATCATTTGAGAATTATTTTTCAAAAATGCAGGGAGTTCGGAATTTCTTTAAATCCGAAGAAGAGTCTTTTTGCCATGGAGGAATGCAAACTTCTTGGTCACATAATTTCCAAAGATGGTATTCGCATTGATCCTTCCAGAGTAGAAGCCATTCAAATGATATATTTTCCATGGAACAAAAAAGAGATACGGGATTTCAATGGTAAGATGCACTTCTTACATAGATTTGTTCCTAACTTAGATGAGCATTTGAGAGAAATGACTAATATGTCAAAAAATGAAAGCAATGTAAAATGGACCACTGATGCTATGAAGTCTTTCAACTTGGTAAAGCTTGCTTTAAGCACAGCCCCTGTTTTGGTTAGTCCAGATTATACTAGTGATTTCATAATATTTTCATTTGCATCTCAGCATACCTTGACTATAGTTTTGATGCAAAAGAGAGATTAGGTTGAACAGCCTATTGCTTTCTTAAGTCGAGCCATTAGAGATGTTGCTCTTCGTTATAACATTATTGAGAAACAAGATTTAGCCCTAATCAAATCCTTGAAATATTTCTAGATCTATATTCTACATTCACATACTATAGCCTATGTTCCAAATGTAGCGGTAAAAGATATTCTCAGGCAGAGTGATCCTGAAGGTCAGAGAGGTAGGTGGATAGCAGTTATTCCAGAGTATGATCTCAAGATCATTCCTACCAAATTTATCAAGGGACAGGGGTTATCCAAGCTGAAGGTTGAATCCAACTTGCATGCTCTAAACATAAAACTTATTGCAGCAATGTCAAATGATGATGAAGATGGCACTCTAATACAGGTATCAGAAATTTTTCTCACTTCACCATGGTATTTTGATATAGTTTATGCTCTTTAGCACTTATGTCCTCCTCCTGGAATGTCAAAAAGTCAGGGTAGGTCTTTGAAATTGAAATCTTCTAAATATTGTGTTCTAGGTAGTGCCCTTTATTGGAAAGATCCAGGAGGTTTTATTTTGAATTGTCTGGTTGAAGATGAAGCTAAGCAGGTAATGGATGACTTTCATAGGGGAGATTGTGGAGGTCATTTGTTTTGGAAAAAAACATCTAACAAAGGGTTGAGAGTAGGGTATTATTGGCCAAATTTATTTTCTGATTTGTACAAAACAATCACAAACTCTCATGAATGTTAGGTTTTTTAGGGAAAAAGGAAGCTCCTTCCTCTTTCGCTGAAGCCTGTTGTAGTAAATGCTCCTTTTCAATAATGGGGACTTTATTTTATTGGGGAAATTCATCCCACATCATCAGCACAGCATATATGGATTCTAACAGCCACCAATTACTTCGCTAAGTGGATCGAGGCTATTCCTACAAGGCAAGCTATGAACATGATAATCATTCAATTTTTAAAATCCAATGTTTTGTCTCATTTTAGTTGTCTTCAAAATATTATTATAGATAATTCTGCAGCATTTAAGTCGAAGAAGATGGTTGATTTTTGTCACAAGTATAATATCATATTGGGCCATCCCACCACATATTATCCACAGGGAAATGGATTAGCTGAGTCCTCTAATAAATCTTTGGTGAATATCATCAAGAAAATGTTGGAGGAGAACAAGAAAAATTGGCATAAGAAGCTTACCAATGCTTTGTGGGAAGACCGAGTGAGCACCAAGAAGTCAATAGGTATGTCACCTTTTGAATTGGTTTATGGTACAGATATAGTGTTTCCTACATCACTTTCAGTTCTGGTCATGAGATTATTGTGGGAAGCAGATAGTGAGGAAGATGATATGCAACGTCGAATATATCAAATTATTCATCTTCAGAAAACAAGGGAGGAAGTTTCTCAGACTACTTCTAAGCTTCAGGAGAAAATCAAGAATATTTATGATCGCAAGAATAAGGAAGATAAAGTTCAACTGGAGGATGTAGGGCTGAGATGGGATGCAAGAAATGAAGATAAAGGTAAGCACGGGAAGTTTGAAAATCTTTGGAAGGGACCCTATAAGATCTTGGCTTATCGAGGAAAGAATGCCTATTTTCTAAAGGAAATGAATGGACAGGAATGTTCAGGAGGACCAGTAAATGGTAGGATCTTAAAACATTATTACTTCTGATGCAACTTCTGAGACAATGTTTCACTTTCATTGTAAATACTAGTTTATATTTTCTGCAAGGTTTGAGGCAGAAGGTCATCTAGGCTTGGGGCCCGAAGTGAAGGCGATAAAACTTGTTGATTTTCTGTTTTTTTCAAAGTTTTGGAGTTAGTTTTGAGTTAGTGTCATAGTCAGTTTTTTAGTCAGTTCGCAGTCACTCTAAATGGTTTTTTGAGTCAGTTTAATAATCTGCGGTTTTTTGGATTGTTTGACCGTATTTACCCAATGGTTAGGCACTCATTCTACGGTGTTCTTAACACCTCCAAGGAGCTACCATCCCCAATAAGGCCAATTTTAGTTTCAATATCTGTATACTTCCACCAGGGATCAAAACACATTTTCATGTGCATTTTAGGTGTCCCATTCCACATTATTTTTTTATCACTCCATTAGGTCATGACATAAAATTGTTCCACTGGTGGTTGTCTTTGTCAAATAAAATTTTTCTCCCTCAGAATATCATATTGGCTGACTCTTTCTCATGATTCCTTGAGCATAATAACACCTATGGAAATGCTCTATTCACTTGGAAATCTTTCATTCAAAGGTCAGGTCAAAAAATAGTCCCATTAGATCATTAGGGTTTTGCATTTTTCAAGGTCATTCCTTCATTCAAATGAGGTCAACATATATATGAGAGGGACTCAATAAAATCATCATGATGTATTTATCATACTTTCAGAACTGTATTTTAGTTTAATGAATTTTATGTCAAAATGTCATTTTGATAGAAAAGTCAAATTTGTAATTTATTTCAATTTTTCCAAATGTAATTTTATGTTTTCAAATGTAATAAATACAATCCCAAAGATGTCAAAGTGAAATTATGTTCAGCCTAAGTGAGAAAGAGAGAAAAACTCCATGTTGAAACTTGCAGTGCCAAAAGTCAAAAAAGCAAAAGAGTATCAGTGTCAAATAAGAAGAAAGAACATTAGAAAAGTGGGTAATTTGGATTAAAATTCAAATTCACCAAAGCTGTAAAGCCCATTAAGAATCTCAAAACAATTCATTTTTACCATCTAGCCTTCAAGAGTCTTCAGCAAGAGAGAAATTTTGAGTTCACTGAGCAATTTGGGCCAAAATTGGAAGGCGTTGTGTGTTTGGAGGTTGTCGTTGTGCGTTCATCCAGGCGTTGCACGCTTACCCAGCCACGCTACATGTTTACCCTGAAATCCCATAGTAATTAACAAAGGAACTGCATGTTTGGAGGTTGGCGCTGCACGTTCTGCCTAGCGCTACACTCTTACCCAGAAACATTGTGCATTTACACAGTGTTTGTTTTGAACGTTGTCACCGCTTCCATCCAGCTCCAGTTTCCTCATAAATTTCTCCAAGGAGGTTTTGATAAGTAAGTGCCCATAAAATACTTTTCTTTTCACATGTTATTGTTCCTTTCAAGAGTTGAAAGTGTCATAACTTATGAAACCCTATTTTTAGTTCATTATCATTTTTCATACATCATATCTTTGTTCACCTCCCTAAACCCATATCAGTCATGAGCATGGTTAATCCCTAGGGTTTTCATTAACCTAGGTTTTCTATTTACGCTCATTTCCTTCATCCATATAAGCTAGCCATCTCATCTCCTTCTCCCTTCCTAAGTCAAAATTCAAAGATGTCTGAAGAAGAAGATAGAGGTGTTGTTGAGGCACAAATACCAAGGAGAAATGACCACAAAGGAGGGAAAATTAATAGATTTGAACCAATAACTACAAGGGAACTCATGGCCTCTCCTCTCACTATGTCTTGTTTCAAGCATGTTGGTTGTTTTGAGTTTTGTGAGAGGGTGCAGCAGATTCAATATCACTCAGAGTTGACAAGGTTATTCATCACAAACCTTCATCATAAGCAGGTCACTCTTGTTGGGGTTACTTTTGATATGTCCACTGATGCCATTTCAACATCTATAGGGATCCCTAATGTGGGAGAGAGATGATTTAAACAAGCAAACTTTGATCTAAGCTATTATGAACCATACCTCAAACCTAGATACAAGAATGACAAGAAGTCAATTTTCCCTTTCTCTCATCTCCTTGACCGATATGTTCCCATGATGAAAATAATCATAAAGTACTTCACTTGTGAGGGGATTTTTTCTTGACTCTAATCATACCATATCCGAATCCTCATGCACTTCACTATATTTAGAATGCTTCACCGACCTTACTATCTCTTCCACAGCATTGACAAGATGGCATTCATTGTGAAAAAAGGGATTGTAATCATCAAATGAAGAGTCTTTTTCATCACTCCATCATCAAGATATTGGTCATACATCAGTTGGAGCAAAAGAATATCCCATGGGACACTTTCATTGCAAATGAAGTTTTCACTACCCCACCTAGTCATCATGAGCAAAATATGCTTTCATCATCTCATCCTCCCATATCCACTTCTCCATATCAGCCTGCTGCTCATATATCATCACCTAGTCAGATTCATTCACCTCATGTTGATCCTTCTGTTAGGAAAAATACTGAGAGGGGGGGGGTGAATCAGTATTTTGATCTGACTGAAAAATTTTGCATTTAATTCTTTACTTAGATTATTGCATCATTCATTCATCAGAAGTTTAGTAAGCATTAAGCATGTGCAGTAATAACAGAATAAGCCATCACACATAAGCAACACACATGAACACCAGTATTTAAGGTGGAAACCCAATTTGGGAGAAAACCACCGTTGTTGTCGCCTCTGTCTTCAATATTTATTATAAAGAAAACTTCTTACAATTTTTGTGCTGGCGCAGACTTATACCAGCACGCAAGCACCCACCTGCAGAAGGCTACAACCTTCTCTCGTTCTCCAGTCACTACTGGAAGGGAGCTCCAACCCCCTGATTTTGATACCAGCTTGTACTGGCAGAAAGCTTCCACTTTCATGCAAAAAACTTCAACCCTCAGATCCACCAAATTTCTTCAATTTCTTCATCAGCCCTACGTCAGGTCTTCATTATTTCTTTGCAGATTTTTCTAGAGATTCATCATTTCTAGATCTAGAGATCTTGAACCTTTATCAACTCCATAGGTGCATCATAGATTCAGCTTTTTCAGAAAATAGAGTTCAATCATGCAGATATCTCTTAAAGAGATTTATTCATTAACAACCCCTCCACATGCACACGTTGAACTATGATCCTTTTCTCCTTATAGATTTTTAGCCTTTATTAATACCATGAGTCAAAACCACTCAACTGCTGATGGTATTCTAGACGAGATCAAATAGCTAATCCAGCGGGGTCTTCCCAAGCCCCAAACAGCTTCTCATTGTTCTTATTTTCTTGATCAGGCAATTAGATAACTAATCTAAGGCTTTTTAATATCTTAATATGAGATTGAGATATTAATCCAAGTTTCTCCTAAGGTTCAAGCCCTTACTTATCCCTCGGTAGACGTGTATATTAATCATATCAGATATTTGGTGAATTTTTGCTCAACACTTCTTTTAGTCCGCACTCTGGTTACAAATTTTGAGCTCGACCATGGAAAATATCACCACCTTTGGAATAACATTCAAAGTGATGACCTAATATTTTTTTCGTCATAATTTATATTTAATTTAAACAAACCTTGGTTAAACCCACAAACATTAATTTGAAAAGTCCCAATCAATATAATTTAAACTAGGCCCACATATATGATCAACGACCCAATCATATACTCGCACTGTACTGTGGTTATCCTTCGTGCACCTTCCTCATACGGCCACCATCCGATGGCTCCCCTTCAGATCGACGACGCTTAACCATATCACGCGGCATCCTTGGTCGGACTTTATGTGCGATGGCGCGCAGTGATGGCGGTTTTGCAGATTCGTTCAGGGACGCGTGTTTCTCGTTCTATGGAATCTCTCCCAACCTTTTGAATATCGCTTTTGCTGCAAAGATGGTGCGATAAAAACCACTTCCAACCTTAAACCACGTTCACTGTTTATTCGCAAGGTTCCGCCCCTGTAATCCAGGTTCCGTCAGCGTACTTTCACCAATTCGTTTCTCCGCGTTATCAGTTCATCTAACCACAATACTGTTATACAGCTCCGATGAAATCCTTACGGACTGTTCAACTCAGTTCTCTGCGTGCATTCGATCCACCATTCAGAATATAGAAAAACACCTTACTCCATAATATAGAGGGTTATCATGCGTTGGTTCATTGTCTACCATTTGGGATACACAGTCGACCGTATTAACATTGGTACCTCTAACTATATACAGAGCACCATCAAACCCAACACCGGGTTTCTTAACTATCACGGATTTCAATTATCCGTTGTCAGGATGCATATATAAGCACCGAACTTATTCAAGAAAAGCAAATATAGAACTGCTGATGGATTTCTGAGTTCTTCATACAGTCAGTATCTGCATCCTTTGTCAGAGAGTTGCCATCAAGGACAATCAATTCAATATAATAGGATACCAGAGACATATTGCCAACAATCTCCCCCTTTGGACTTGATGGCAACCATGACTAGAAAAACATTCAGCAATATTCTCCCCCTTTGACATCAAGGGCAAAGGATAGATCAGAATCCTTTGTACCGACAATACCATGCTCCCCCTGAGATCATGTTGCATATTCAAATATAATATTCAATGAAGTAACAGAAATGACTTATACACTCAAGATCAAAGAATCTCAAGCATGAGATCAGATTACAGCAAATAATTAGAATGCCAACAATGCATCCTTGCCACATGACCAATGCTCCCCCTTAGCCTATGCATCCTGAACACCTTCAATAGGAGCGTATCCAATTTAATCTTCTAAATTTAAGCAGGTCTGATCTTCTACATGGCAGAGACTACTCCCAGTTTATGTCTGAGATATTCGAATGCTTCCCTGGGTAGAGGTTTGGTAAATATATCAGCAACTTGTTCTTTGGAGGGAACATACTCCAACTTCACCTTTTGTTCAAGCACTTGTTCACGTAAGAAGTGATACTTGATGGGAATGTGTTTGGTCTTGGAATGCATAACAGGATTCTTTGAGATACTGATGGCACTTGTATTATCACACATAATGGAGATAGGAGGTGAACATTTGATTTGAATGTCTTGTAAGGTTTGCATCATCCAAAGAAGTTGTGTGCAACATGATGTTGCAGCCACGTATTCTGCTTCTGCTGTAGATAAGGCAATAGAGCTTTGCTTCTTGCTGAACCAAGATACTAACCGGGGCCCCATATAGAATGCACCACCACTAGTGCTTTTCCAATCATCAACGTTTCCAGCCCAATCTGCATCAGTGTAAGCATGAAGAGTGAGATCCGCATTCTTTGGATACCATAGTCCAAAGTCTTGAGTTCCTTGCAGATATTTGAATATTCTTTTGACAGCCTGAAGGTGAGACTCTTTTGGATTAGCTTGGAATCGCCCCACAATTCCAACTGCATGCATAATGTTTGGTCTTTTCCCAGTGAGATAAAGTAGACTTCCTACCATAGATCTGTATTCTGGTTGATTCACCATGGGGGAATCATCATTAGAACTAAGATTACATCCGATTATCATTGGTGTACTTACAGGTTTGCAATCTTCCATGCCATACTTCTTCAAGATTTTCTTAAGATATTTTGCTTGTGATAAGAATATACCATATGTTGCTTGTTGCACTTGCAAGCCAAGAAAGAATGTTAGTTCCCCAAGTAAAGACATTTCAAATTCTTGCTGCATATCAGAAGCAAATTTCTGACTCATAGACTCTTCATTACTTCCAAAAATGATATCATCAACATATACAACCACGATCAATAGTTTATCATTTTCAGTTTTTGTGTATAAGTTGCTATCAGCAGACCCCTTTGAAAATCCTTGTTGATGAAGATATTTGTCAAGACGATAGTACCATGCCCTTGGAGCTTGTTTGAGACCATATAGAGCCTTTTTAAGTCTACAAAAAAGTTTTTCATCATTTCCCAAAATGAATCCTTCTGGTTGTTCTATATAAACTTCTTCTTCTAGATCACCATTGAGAAAAGCAGATTTAACATCCATTTGATAAACTTTGATTTGTTGGAAGCTTGGAAAAGAAAGAAACATTCTTATGGCTTCAAGTCTAGCTACAGGGGCAAAATTTTCTTCAAAGTCTATACCTTCTTGTTGAGCATACCCCTTGCAAACAATTCTAGCTTTATTTCTTATAACATCCCCATTCTCATTTAACTTATTTTTGAATATCCATTTAGTTCCAATGACATATTTGTCATGAGGTATTGGTACTAATTCCCAAGTGTGATTCTTTTCAATTTGATCAAGCTCTTCATTCATGGCTTGAATCCAACATTCATCTTTGCTGGCTTGATTGACATTTTGTGGTTCAATAGTGGATAGAAATGCCAGATAGCTAGAAGATCCCACAAGATTCCTTCTTGTTTGTACACCTGATCCTTTTTCTCCCAAAATTTGAGATTCTGGATGATTCTTTTGAACATATCTAGATGGAGCTTTTTCAGATAAATCATCTTCGGGTTCTTCATTGGGTTCACTGTCTATATCATTCCTATTTGATGTAGAAGGATATATGTCATCATCGTCTTCATCTGTTGTTTGTTTTTCTTCTTTTGGAGCTATAGGAGACTCATCAATAACAACATCAATACATTCAACAATCTTCCGAAGTCTTTTATTGTAACATTTATATGCCCTACTCCTAGAGGAGTAACCAAGAAATATCCCTTCATCTACTCTGGGTTCAAACTTGCCAAGTTTTTCATCATTATTTTTGATAAAGCATTTGCTCCCAAAGACTCTAAAGTGCTTCACAGTGGGAGGATTACCATACCATAGTTCATATGGAGTTTTATCACTATTTACATGAACATGTGCCTTGTTAAGAATATTTACCATTGTATGTGTTGCTTCTCCCCAAAATGTGTCAGGTGTTCCGGAATCATCAAGCATAGCTCTAGCCATTTGTTGAACCGTTCTATTCATTCTTTCTGCTACTCCATTTTGTTGTGGAGTGCCAGCTACAGAAAACTGTCTTTTTATGCCATGTTGTTCACAAAATTCAAGAAATTCATCTGATGTATATTCTCCTCCTCGATCAGATCTGAGACACTTGATTTTTAGATCTAATTCATTCTCAACTAGTGCTTTGAAGATCCGAAATTTCTCAAATGCTTCATCTTTGTGTTTAAGCAGCCCAATCCAACACATTCTAGAGAAATCATCAATGAATAAGATATAGTATTCTTCACCACGTGGTGACTTTTTCCTCATAGGTCCACATATGTTAGTATGAATGAGTTCAAGAGGCTTACTTGATGATCCTTCCTTGGCATTAAATTGTACCCTGGTTTGCTTGCTGAATTGGCAAGATTTGCATATGATATTTTCAGGTAGAGTAATATTGGGAAGATCACGAACAGCTTTAAGTCTGCTTGATTTGTTGATTTGAGAGAAGCTCAGATGCCCCAACCTTCTATGCCATAGCTAGTTTTCTGAAGATTTACTCAAGTAACATTGTTCTTTGTAGTTCTTCAATACATATAGGTTGCTTGGAGTTCTTTTTCCTTTTATAATTGTTTTACCTGTATCAAGATCACGTACCACACATTCTTTTGAACTAAAGACAACTTCAGTTCCTTGATCACACATTTGACATACACTTAACAGGTTATGCTTTAATCCATCCACATACATGACATTATTAGCTTTCACCTTTTCTTTTAGAAAAACAGATCCTTTTCCCTTAATGACAGCAGGAGTATCATTTCCAAATGTAACATTCTTTTCCTTTTCTAGAACACTATATGCAAGAAGTTTGTTTTTGTCACCTGTCATGTGTTTTGAGCATCCACTATCAATGTACCATTGATTTTCTTCTCCTTCTGAAAATAAAGCTATGCCACAATTTTCAACCTGTAATTCCTTCTTTTTCCATACTTTGGAACTTGAAGGAAGATGTTCTTTTGAGTGGACTTTGCTCCTGCATTTAGATTCTTCATAGCCAAAGTTATTGCAATAAGCACATTCAACTTCATTTTGAAGAGGAGAAAATTTGTTATATGTATTCTTCTTTGTTCCAATATCAATCCTTTTCTTTCATGCTTCTCTTGTCATGATGATTTTATATGCAACACATTGAACAGCTTTATGACCAAAATTGTGACATGAGAAACATTGTCCATTGAAGAAGAAATTTCTGCGATCATGAAATCTTCTACTTGAATTTACCTGTTGATTGGTGTTTCTTTGAAAGGTACTCCTATTAGTGTTCTTTGAATTGAGATGGTCATGCTTTATCTGGAAAGATTCTTTATTCCCTTACTGAGGGGCAGAATGTTGTGTACTGGCTGTAGCTGCTTTTAGATAATTTGGTGCTGAAGCCTAAGAAGATTCTCCAATATATCCAAGACCTGTCTTTAGAAGAGGAGAACGTTGTATCTTGATAATCTCATCTAAGGTTTCAGATCCTTTAGCAAATCTAAGATTCAAATTCTTTACTTTCTCAATTTCTTTTCTTAGACTTACTATTTCACATTCTAATTTCTCATTATGTTTCTCCTTTTCTTGAAGCTAGTTTTTCAAAGTCTCTATGGTTATTTTACTTTCTTCTAAGCATATTTTGAGTTGATTGATTTCATCAAGAAAATAATTATCCTCTAAAGCATCCATAAAAGTATCCTTTTCTTCTCTAGACTCCTTTTCAAAAGCCATGAGAAGTCTAAGATCTTGTTCACATTCTTCCTCACTGTCTGATAACCCATCACTGTCTTCATGAGTATAGTAACTTTTTCTAGTGCTAAACCGATTCTTATTCCTTCTTGCTACTTCCTTTCCTTTTTCATGTGTTTCTTTGTGAGGACACTTAGCAGCGTAATGACCAACTCTTCCACAAGAAAAATTTTTGAAAGGAAGCTTACCTCTTAACCGTCCTGTACCAAGTTGGAGTTTCTTTACAAAATTTACCTCATCGTCTTCTGAGATATACCCTGATCCTTTTGTCTCTTGTACTTCCTTCCCTTTTGTAGAAGCTCTAAAGATGGCTTCTTTGACTTTAGATGGTCCTCCTCTTCTCATTTCATATGCAGTTAGTATGCCATGAAGTTGCACCATAGTAAGATTTTGAAGATCCTGTTTTTCTTCAAGAGCAGAAACTTTTGACTCAAATTTTGTCGTTAGTGATCTTAAAACTTTCTCAACCAAAGTAGATTCGGTTATTGTTTCTCCCAGATTTCTCATACGATTTACAATATCATCAAGTCGTAAAAATAAATTAGCAATGCTCTCCTCATTATGCATTTTTAGGTTCTCATATTGAATTCTGAGAGTTTGGAGTTTAGCACTTTTTACCTTTGCATCACCTTCATAGCTTAGAATGATTTTGTCCCATATTGCCTTTGCTGTATTCAGCTGCATGACTTTGACAAATTCTGATTCAGTTAGACTTCCCAATAGAGCATTAACCACCTTTGCATTTGTTTCATAATTCTTTCTTTCCGTTGGAGCTGTTGGTACTGCGGCTGGATATTGATATCCTACTTCAACAATAGCCCATACATCTGCACCCAGAGACTGAAGATAGGATCTCATCCTTGTTTTCCAGAAGATTAAATTGTTTCCGTTGAAGAGAGGAGGCCTGATAGATGCTATTCCATCTTGATTGATCTTCCTTCTAGCGGCTAAGCTTTTCAGAAGGACCTGCTCTGATACCAATTGTTAGGAAAAATACTGAGAAGGGGGGGGGTAAATCAGTATTTTGATCTGACTGAAAAATTTTGCATTTAATTCTTTACTTATATTATTGCATCATTCATTCATCAGAAGTTTAGTAAGCATTAAGCATGTGCAGGAATAACAGAATAAGCCATCACACATAAGCAACACACATGAACACCAGTATTTAAGGTGGAAACCCAATTTGGGAGAAAACCACCGCTGTTGTCGTCTCTGTCTTCAATATTTATTATAAAGAAAACTTCTTAAAATTTTTGTGTTGGCGCAGACTTATACCAGCACGCAGGCACCCACCTGCAGAAGGCTACAACCTTCTCTCGTTCTCCAGTCACTACTAGAAGGGAGCTCCAGCCCCCTGATTTTGACACCAGCTTGTGCTGGTAGAAAGCTTCCACTTTCATGCAGAAGACTTCAACCCTCAAATCCACCAAATTTCTTCAATTTCTTCATCAGCCCTACGTCAGGTCTTCATTATTTCTTTGCAGATATTTCTAGAGATTCATCATTTCTAGATCTAGAGATCTTGAACCTTTATCAACTCCATAGGTGCATCATAGATTCAGCTTTTTCAGAAAATAGAGTTTAATCATGCAAATATCTCTTAAAGAGATTTATTCATTAACAACTCCTCCACATGCACACGTTGAACTATGATCATTTTCTCCTTATATAGTTTTAGCCTTTATTAATACCATGAGTCAAAACCACTCAATCGCTGATGGTATTCCAGACGAGATCAAATAGCTAATCCAGCGGGGTCTTCCCAAGCCCCAAACAGCTTCTCATTGTTCTTATTTTCTTGATCAGGCAATTAGATAATTAATCTAAGGCTTTTTAATATCTCAATATGAGATTGAGATATTAATCCAAGTTTCTCCTAAGGTTCAAGCCCTTACTTATCCCTCGGCAGACGTGTATATTAATCATATCACATATTTGGTGAATTTTTGCTCAACATTTCTTTTAGTCCGCACTCTGGTTACAAATTTTGAGCTCGACCATGGCAAATATCACCACCTTCGGAATAACATTCAAAGTGATGACCCAATATTTTTTTTCGTCATAATTTATATTTAATTTAAACAAACCTTGGTTAAACCCACAAACATTAATTTGAAAAGTCCCAATCAATATAATTTAAACTGGGCCCACATATATGATCAACGACCCAATCATATACTCGCACTATACCGTGGCTATCCTTCGTGCACCTTCCTCATACGGCCACCGTCCGATGGCTCCCCTTCAGATCGACGACGCTTAACCATATCGCGCGGCATCCTTGGTCGGACTTTAACATGCGATGGCGTGCAGTGATGGTGGTTTTGCAGATTCGTTCAGGGACGTGTGTCGCTCGTTCTATGGAATCACTCCCAACCTTTTGAATATCGCTTTCGCTGCAAAGGTGGTGCGATAAAAACCACTTCCAGCCTTAAACCACGTTCACTGTTTATTCGCAAGGTTCCGCCCCTCTACTCCAGGTTCCGTCAGCGTACTTTCACCAATTCATTTCTCCGCGTTATCAGTTCAGATAACCACAATACTGTTATACAGCTCCGATGAAATCCTTACGGACTGTTCGACTCGGTTCTCTGCGTGCATTCGATCCACCATTCAGAATATAGAAAAACACCTTACTCCATAATACAGAGGGTTATCACGTGTTGGTTCATTGTCTACCAGTTGGGATACACAGTCGACCGTATTAACATTGGTACCTCTAACTATATACAGAGCACCATCAAACCCAACACCGGGTTTCTTAACTATCACGAATTTCAATTATCTGTCGTCAGGATTCATATATAAACACTGAACTTATTCAAGAAAAGCAGATATAGAACTGCTAATGGATTTCTGAGTTCTTCATACAGTCAGTATCTGCATTCAGAGAGTTTCCATCAAGGACAATCAATTCAATATAATAGGATACCAGAGACATATTGCCAACACCTTCTTCTTCACCTTTATATTAACCCTTCATCATCCCATCATGATACTGGAGCATCAAGCAGTGAAAGGGACATTGAGGCAACTTGGGATGATGTGACTGATGTTGAGCCATTTCCCAAGACCTATCAGAGAGGCCACAGGCATGTGTTTTCTTCACATGGTATGAAAGGGGCCATGTTTTCTTCATCAGTAAAACAAGTAGACAAGGGCAAGGAAAAGGCTACAGGGCCTATGATTGATGAGCAGGAGGACAAGCATGAAACTGAGTAGGAGTTTCAGCTAATTGACCTTGACGATGAGGATGAGGACATTGATCATAATAAAAGAGGCAAATATTGGTGAAATTCAAGCTAATCTTGACAGAGCACAGTATGTGATTGACTTTCTTGAGCAGGAAAATCAGCAACTGAAGACCAAGTAGATCATCAGTGAGGTCAGGACCATCAAAGCTCAAAAAGAGACATGGAAGGATAAGGCTTTGTTGGAGGAAACCTTGTATATATTTGGTGAGCTTGATGGTGAGGAGGATCATATTTTAAGATAGAGACCAAAGACAATAGGGCTTAAGAGAGCTCTAGCCCGTGAGAGACAGAAAGAGGCTGAGTTGGCAGAGCAGCTCACTCCAAGTGAGCTATGGGCCCTTGAGATTAGTAGAGATAGAGAATCATGGCTTGATAGAGATAAATTGCATTTGGGGGGCCTGTTGGAGAAGGCCAAAAGGGACAATGATATTCAGAGGAAAATGGCAAAGCACTATGCCATGAGAAACAATATTGCAAGGGCCAAGCTCAAAAGAGCCCATGCAAAGATGCAAGCCTTGATCGAGAAAAAGGAGAAGGGGAAGTTAGACATACCTACTGAGGTGTCTCTTCATACCTATAAACCTTGACCAGAAAATTAAACTCACAATTTTGTCAAATTTTGGGCATTTTTGGCATTATGGTGCATTTTTGAGTTTTTGGGCAATTTTGACAAACAGAAATTTTGCTAAACGCGGAGCACCATTGGCGCTATGCTCTTTTTTGGGGCATCCAATTGCAAAACGGCCACCACCATCATGTTCATAATGATGAGGACATTAACTCCAGCAATTTTCAGAAGATTTGGAGGAGAATTGGTCCCTCAAAAAGGCAAAAAACCACCAAAAAAACATGTTTCTGCCCCTGTTTTTGCCTTGGTGCTACGCATTTACCAGTCTTGGGAGAACATGTTTTTTATAGGGTAGATGGACACCATTTTGGTAACTGGAGGCATATTTGAAAACTAGACTCATAGATATTTCCAATGAGATATCATGGAGCTTATTTGGACATCGGGAAGGCCTCCAAAAGTTGTCTGCAAAACAATTCATTTTTTCTGTCATGGCACTGTGCGTTTAACAAGAAAATGCAGTTTTCATGAGCATCAACAAAATTATGACTTTTTGACTTTTTACTTGGGAAAATGAGAAAACCACTGATGTAAATTGTCATGGTGAATGTAAATGTAATTTTTTGACTTTCATCTAAGGTAGATGCATCAGATAAGTCTTCTAGAGGTCAAATGAATCAGTTTCCTCTCTTCTAGAGGCAAATTGTTGAGTTTTCCTAGTCTTCAGATTCCTTTTTGGGAGTAGGTGAAACTGATCCTTATATCATGGATTCGACTCCTTGAGGCTAGGGAGAGTGATTTTGAGGTCTATTTGATCTATTCTCTTAGTCATTGTAATGGTTGGACTCACTTGGAGCTTTGGCATCTCAAGACACATTTTTTTGTATCAGTTTGGCTTTGACATTAATAGAAATTTGCAGCTATTTCTTTGGGATCCATGTGGTATGCAGTTTTTGACATAGTTTCTTCTTTTTTATCATTTTTATTAATGTATTGTAAGCTCATTTTCATGTCTATGATATGCTTAATTTAAAGTTTAAAGGCAAAATTCATGTTTCATGCTCTGTTTTGGGAAATTTAGCATAATTTGTTTATTTTCTTCAGTTTAGGGAGAATCCATCTTGTATGCTTTTCCTAACTCCTCACCAGTCTCTTCACCTCACCATAATCATCTTTTCATGTCAAGCCCTGTACCTACCTTGCCCCTTAGAACCTCTACAAATTTTGACCTAATTTCCTTGCCTTAGCTGTTTGACTCCTCCTGATCCAACAAACCCTACAAAAATCAAAATCAAAATCCTGAGCTACTATACCTAGCCTAAAATATTCATTCCTCATTCATCTTGACTGTGTTCTATATGGAGAGATCCCTATCCTAGCCTAGTAGGGCTAGCTACTTGGCTGAGCGTGGTTTGAGGTTACCTCGAATTGCCTCTCTCAGCCTGAGGTTCAATCTGAGGAACAACAGAAGGGTTCGGTGCTAATTCCATTGAAGAGTGCTAATTCCACTGAAGAAGGGTTCAGTGCTAATTCTGCTGAAGAGTTTAGGTAGAGTTGGATTTGATGCAGTCGCTAATTCCACTAAAGAATGGAGAAAATCAAAGAGGGACTTGCCAATAGGCATACTTGTCAACCTAGTTTCTTGTGTAGATTTTTACATTGGTGTTTGCTTAGTGATAATAGGCATGGTGCCATACAAATAATTAGGTGGAGATGCACCTTTGGCTGAAGCATTTTCTACCAAGGGAATAAAATTCATTGTCAGATATGGGTTCACTCTTTTTCGAGCTCTATATGATGGATGTCCTTCTAACATGAGAGACAAAGAAAATGAGGAGAATAATCCAAGCCTTGAACATGGACATTGTTCACAATCTAGAAGATTGAGGGGATCGTTTGGTAAATGGATGGAATTAACAAACACTAACTCTATAAGTTCCATCATAAGTGAGTCAGCAAATGATTCTTTACTGATGGAAGAGTTTCCTTTAGGTATAGGAGAGCAATCATAGATCTCTTGTGGAGGACCCCGAGAATACCAAAATGAAGTGGGAAATAGACAAGCAGTGGATGTGGCATTTCTCAAACAGAATGGGAATGAAAAAAGAGTAAAAGAAAATATAGAGTCTTTAGGCTCTGGAAAAATCTGATCTGAATCTGGCATGGTATAAATGGCAGCAACATGGGGACTAGTTGTTAAAACAGATGTAGGGATAGGGAAACCTCAGGGTGTGGGTGTAAGGACATCAGATGAGTAAGTATGTGGTCAAACTTAAAGGGGATTAGGAAGCTCAAAGAGGACATCTCATGGATCTGATCGTGGGAGTGAAAAATGTGTTCAACAGGTTTCAAAGGACTTAAAGGAAGCATTTCCCAAGTTACAACAGACATTTGTTGTATCAGATGCAACCAAACCAGATTATCCTATTGTGTATGCTAGCGTTGGATTTTTCAAAATAACTGGCTACTCTCCGAAAGAATTTATTGGAAGAAACTGGTGTGCTTTTCTTCTTGCTCCCTATTTCTATGTATGTGTGTCTTTGTCTTTCATTCGCTTTTTTGTGCTTATATATTCATGTGAGGATGAAAAAATTACAAATGCACACTAATTATTGCGACAAATTTTTGGAACCTCACTTCAACATTTGATATACTGAGTTATTTAGGCTTGCTTGTTGAATGGTCCTGTAGTTGATATCATGAAGCAAGAAACCACAATTATCTTGTTTAATGCAAATACTGATATGGTTAAGGCAAATATTGTTATGTTTAGGGGTTCAATGAGACTTTTTGTTAATAAGTGGGGTAGAATGGAGGACTCCATAGGGCCTGTTCCACCACCGGAATCCATAGGAAACTTCTCCACCTTGGAAATCCTTCTTCTTAGTGGCAATGAGTTCACCGAAAATGTTCATCAACATATTGGTTGTTTGAAGCCGTTGTCCAAGACGGATTTTAGCAATAACAAATTCTCTAGAGTGATACCTCGAGAGATAAGTTACTGTAAGCTCTTGGCCTTCATAGATTTGATTAGGAGTGAGCACAGTGGACCCATAGCCCCATAGATAAAGAAGATGAGGATTATCAATATCTATAGAAACCATTTGGTTGGATCATTCCTTTAGAGATTGAAGGAATGTTAAGCCTCACATATGTGGCCTTCATAGATTTGAGTAGGAATGAGCGTAGTCGACCCATACCCCATAGTTAAGAGGTAGAGGTGACAACCAAACTTATTGGGTTAGGTCATTGATTGGATGAGAACTACTTTCTTCGTTTGTTTAGTATAATTAGTCAGGGTAGGCAGGCTAATGACTATGTGGAAGTAGAGTTAGCTTTGGAAATAGCTCTAAATAGTAACAAGGTATTGGCAAGCTTCTCATTCTGCTAAGGGGTTCAATAATTATCTTGAACCTGTCCCTTTTAAAGAAGATACATATATCATGTCCTTGGTTGCATTAAATTTATTTTTATTTGATTTATATCTTAATTGTCTTATATGGTATTCAAAACCCTTTAGGGAATTTTCCTGTAATTATTCTAATTTCCTTTTGTAAAGTCCATATTTGCAACATGTTTATGAGCCTTTCAATCTGCTCAATGCTTTGCCTCTTACTAGATTGTAGTCCTTTAAGTGTTGACATCTTTTCTAATGCTTTAGATATCTTAGTTGCTTAACATTGCAATTAGTGGGTTGTCTTTAACTATTATGCACATTATGTATCCAAAATTGTTTACCTAATGAAAGAATATATCTTTGGACATTAAATTTCCACATAAATACTGTAAGCTAATTATAGACCAGAATAAATACAATTTTTTATCAGTGTCCTCTTTCCCCTGTGTTTGTTCATTAGCATTATCTTTTATACCAACAACCAAAAAAGGCATTAGAAACACAACATAAACTTATCAACATCAGATTGTTGGTTGTGACAACATATCTAGAGTTGAAAAAAAAATTGTTGAAGTTTCTTCCACGTGTCTTTTTCTAAAAAATCTAGTGTCAATAGTCTTACAACCACTAGGATCGTGATCAGACACTTGATGTGAGCTCACAATAGGCACATTATCAGAGCTTAAATTAGTATTTATTTCATCCAAGGGAATCTTGGATTCCATGATATATGGCATGTGATGGATGGTAGCTTAGGGTATATCCTCAACCAATTGATTAACATTCTCCACAAAATATACACTCATTTCCCCCACCTACAACTGTGTCACAACTAATAGGTGTAGCTCTAACACCTTTAGAATTGATTTTCATTCAATATAGAATAAAAACATCAATCTCATATGATCATGCCAATTTGTTTTGTATGCCATTGGACATCACTCTTCCCTTATACATCTCATTTTTGTGCAGGAAAATCCCATCTGTGGACAGAGGAAATCCATCTAGCCCTAGGGTGGGTCTAGAAACAAGGGAACATGATGGTTTCTAAATTCCTAGTTCGTAAATGAAATGCAAATTGGAATAGATGTCCTACCTCAATCCAATGGTATTGACATAGTACGTTGCAGTGATCCCTCGGTCTTTGTTCTTCAAGCCTTGCACTCTATTGGTAGTGATATCCACACACCCACACCAATATCAAGCAAACACTAAAAACATATGAACATACATATTCATTTACAACTATCTAACTAGTCTAGGAGAGTCAGAAACTTTGAATATTAACATAGAAAAAAATGGAACTAGAAATCAGTCATGTCATATTAATGTATAAAAGGGAGTTTACAACCTACACCTTGACGTTGTAGACCTCCTTTGACGGGTTCAGTCTGGAACGTCTCCAAAGCATCCATTCGTTGATTCAGGTTAAAGAGGCGAAAGGCTCAAAATCTCTCTCACAAATATGAACTATTCTCTGCTATCTTCTGCACACCAACTCTTGGTCTATTCTAGCTAGCAAAATCAATGGGATGAAGAGGAATCTATAGGAGTACAGGAAGAGCTTTGGGATCCACTTATGGTGGAGGAAAGGTCTATCCCTTTGGGAAGTTGCATTTTTGTAGGATTTAGAAGGCCAAAGGGAGAAACTCGACCACATCTAGTCAAACAAACATATATGATTATGCCCACGAAGATGTTAGTTATTAGAATATTCATTTCCATATTAAAAAACCTTCCAAAAGTAGCTCACCGTGGGGGTTTTTCAGAAACAGAATGACCACGGCGCGAGGCCTAGTGCAAATTTGGCCATGGGTGTGAGGACATAACCACACCATAGCGTCGACCAAAAATTACATGTTTTTAAGGGTCTACTTCAGGAATGGTCCACATAGATTTTGTTCCTTGCATGTTAAGGGATACAATGACATTCATTATGATGTGTGACATTACACAGGGGTCACTATGATGGTACTTTAGTATTAAAAATAGGGAATTCAGGGACGGTGACAAAATGTTGTGTAATAGATGCCCCCTAAAGCATGAAGTCCGAGAGAGAGAGAGGGGTGAAATGCTTTATGAGAACATTCCCAAACCAAAACACCACCGTTGGAGGACCTACAAGATCAAGTACGACTGATATCTCTAATACATGAGTACTAGGTCTGGGTGCAACCATCCATAATAGAGAACATGTAATAATATCCATGGTATGGACACAAGCATCCAGTGAGAAGGATCATAAAATAGACTCATGTACAGTCGCAACCATCCAATCAAATGAGTCGTGTATACAGGTATGACAAACCAAATTGTCCCATAGCCTGGATTTCATGAGACCAAACCCAGGGACTTATGCTTCATCCCAACCCGAACAAGTAAAAATTCAGGCATGTGAATGAATGAGCTAAAGTTGAACATGCAAGAAAGTTGTCTGATTACCAGCCGATGATGGAAGCTGTTAATAGGCGCGAGAGAAACCACCAATAATGACAATGGCTCTCAAGGTACTACTAGTACAATCAACAAAATGTGAAAAATCAAATGGAGTCGAACATCCGAGAAATCACCCGATCAAAGTCCAATGATGAGAAACTGTCGTCGAATGCGAAGTACTTGCCATTGAGGCATGCAAGATCTAAGGTACCAGAAGGGAGTCTTTGTATCAGTTTCCTGGATAATGAGATGAATTAGACAGGAAGTGATCAATCAAAGGAGGGCCATAATGTTTCCCACATCATCGACACGAGACATAGGAATAAGATGATAGTGAATCAAGACTGAACAGAGGATCCGGCGTTGAAAAATGTTGAAGGGACTTCTCTTGAACATATTGGCGACATGACTCCAGAATTTGGGCATTATTTGACATCGAGGGATTTGAGGTCATGGTGATGAATCAAAGAGCAAATGAGAGGTCAAAATGGATAACCCAAACCCGTGGAGGAAAAATGATGAATGTGGGATGTCACTAACCCGACACGAACTGCAGACAAGTGTCATGTTCAAGAGCGACATACTGCCAACACAACTGAAAACTTATTCCATTTTCCCCCACCATTTCTGGCAAGTACCCCAATTATTTTTGGAAACAAGCTTAAAGAGGATAACATATGCTTGTCATGTAAGTTTGTCCTTCGGACAAATCCATCCTAGTACATTTTACGAGCCCTAGGAAGGAGGAACTTGGTAATGTCATGGCGACGGCTCCAACGTCATTTAGATTTAACGATTCTGACAAAGGGAAAACTCGATGTCTTTTCATGTTTAGAGAGTTTGAAAATAGGAAGAAAATAAAACTCCAGAAGGTCCCTTTTCATAGTTTCTCTCTCAGATCCAAAAATGTAGAATTAAGCAATATCTAGGAGAACCTCTTAGCCATGTTCAACTAAGGTATTCCTTTTTCGTCAATAATTTGTCCTGGCCCAAAAAAATGGTAAACGTACAATGGGCAGCTGACGTTTCGTGAACTTTAACGAGCTCAAAACGACAAGAAATTGGCAATATTTTCATGTTTAGAGAGTCAGAAAATAGCTGAAAGTTGACTCCTCTTGGAGGAACAAGTGGAATTAAGGGTAGCAACACGTTCCAGTGATAGTGGAACTACTCAGAACAAGTAAATGTCAAGAGGCTGGCTAACAAGACCACTCATTGTATTTGTACCTCAGGAATGGGTAAGACAATCAAGTGAAGGCATATGATTGGCCAAGCATATGGTGACGATAAAGTGATAAAACCAAGGTTCATCTAGAAAAAGAGGCAGATAAAAAAAGGGCAATCACAAGAGGTGAAATCTAAATGATTTCATTTGCACACAATATTGAAATCAAGAAACTCTGCTTGAATTTGGTTTCATTTTTACACAAGCTTGAAACTTTTTAGAAAACTATGCTTGAAACTGGTTTCATTTTTACACAAGCTTGAAATGGAAACAAACTATGCTTGAAATAAGTTTTCATGCCCCCAGCATGATGACTCAATTCGAGGTACATGCCCCCCAGCTTCATGGCATTCACTTGAGTAGACTATTGGTTACTAATAGGTGGATGGAATGAAGGTTCAATTACGAGATCAGGCGAAAGACTCGACTGGGATTTTATGAGATCTAATCAAATATTTGAATTGAAAAGGGTACCTATTTCATTTTTTAACGAGGTTGACATAGTAACAGAACTATCATCATAAGAGATTTTTTCATTTTTTAAGGAGCTTGACACAAGAAAACGAACTATGCTCCGGAAGATGCTTGTTTCATTTTTTAATGAGTTTGACACAAGAATACGAACTATGCTCTGAAAGAAGCTTGTTTATTTTTTAAGGAGCTTGACACAAGAAAATAAACCATGCTTCGATGAGCTTGTTTCATTTTTTAAGGAGCTTGACACAAGAAAATGAACTATGCTCTGACGAGATTGTTTCATTTTTTAAGGAGCTTGACATGAGAAAAGGAAATATGCTCCGAGGATATCATCAAGACATATAAATAGTCATGGATTCCAAGAGGTTCTCATTTGATGGGAGAACAACATCTCGGAAATTGTGATCTAACGGCCCCGAAAGACAGTACATGACTGCACTATCACTGGATGAGGGCAATGAGCACGTGGCCACAAAATTAACATGTGGCGGGGAAGATACGACCAGCAGGTGAGGACCAAGAAGGGACAATGGTAGACCAGATGTCACATCAGGACCAAAGAATAGAAGCTGATAAATGGTCACGATCTGACCTTCATGTAGAAAACAGATCACACGAAAAAGGGAAGAGACAAGTGCTCCCATTACATAAGTATAGTCATGCCCTAGGAGTAAATTAAAATCCAAGGGGCCTTGAACAACCATCACGTCTATATAGACAATATTTCCTCCCAAGGTAATAGGTAACTTCGGAAGGATCCCTAACGGCTAACTAGTTCCTTTGTTAAAAGCCAACAGGTTTTGAGTAATAGGCACAAGTTGCAGAGAACCGAAAGCTTCCCATGTAGTTGAGGACAGAATACTAATTGATGCTACTTCATCTATAATCATGCCTGGTACGACCATATTTCAGGCCTGTACAATGGTCTCAAAGGGCACGTAAGAAGGAAGATAGTATCCCGTGAATCGACTCCAATCAAAGGAAGCAACCAAACTACATGGAGGGGGTGCCATAGGAATAAGAGGATTGTCCTCCTACATTACAGGAGAAGAAATACCATCCTTATGAACTTCAGGAACGAGAGAAGGAGGATCACTTTCTAAAACTGTGGGGATGGGAGTCATAGGATCACCCTCCTAGATCATGAAAATGTGAGGATCGCCCTCCGATCCCAGGGAATCAGAGGAAACAAAAATAACCTAACTGGGATGAGGCCCACTCTCGACGGAAAATACCTGATGAACTGTAGGTGGAATCAGGTCGACATTTTTCTCAACCAATGATTGGTCGGAAATGGAATCAAGAGATTGACTTTCAGAGAGATCGAAATCAACCATAGATGAATTTCGATCAATGGGTTGATCAACTAGCAGAGGAATCGAGGAAAAATTATGGTAGCCAATGGGAAGACATGACTCAGAAGCTGAAAGGGTATTCAACACTTTAGAATCTTCATCCATATAAGGACAGAGGTGAATGGGATGGTTCCCTTCACACAACCTATAGGGAAATTTGATCTTACCCTCTTTTTTATGAGTCTTATTATCTCTAGCTAAAGGCTCATCATCAGCATGATGCTCGAAGGTTGATGATGAAGGATGGATCAGGCCAACGGACCACACTTCTAGCACCTTGAGAATACCAGGGCAATCACGAAGAAGGTGGTCACCCTCTCATAGCTTGCAAGGGAATTTGACTCTACGGGACACAACAAGAGGTTTCTCAATATTAGTTTCATGGGTAGCAATAGTTGTTGATTTACTGCCTAGCATATTTTCCTTCTTCTTCTTTGACTTCTTCTTCTTCTTCTTAGCCACCTGATTACTAGAATCCATACTTTCACCAAGCGAAGAGGAAGAACGAGGTGAAGAGATAGGCAAAGAAGGTGAGGGTTCAACCTTAAGATCAACATGGGGTTGACATGGTTTGGGCGGTGGAGAAATTGGTTGAGAAATAGTTGGTATATTTGAAACCACAAGGGTTGAAAATAACCAAACTAGCAGACCAATGGTTAATCCCAGGAGGGACAACGTTGTCATATATAAGGCACCAACATTTCCAAAAGAGGAAAATGAACTAGGATTCCCATCCGAGGGGACCCCTGGGTTGATGGACTTAGAAAGCGTTTCCATTGACCTCAATCTAAGAGGATCATGGGTAAAATGTTATCGTGGGTGATAAATTTTAAGACATTGAAACAAAAATTTTCCTTTTCATGTTTTAAGAGTCAATAAAAGGAAAAAAGGTGACTCTAGCCACTTTCAATTTGAACGAGCTCGAAAGGACAAGTGCTTGATGATCTTTTAGAATTTAAAGAGTCACAGAAAGATCAAAATGACTACTTATGAATTCTAGGCAAAAAGGTGTACCAAGCTCCCGTGAACTGCAATATATACCTTGGCAAATAAATTTACCAAGGACTTAACGTACGTGTAGGTAGTCTCCTCGAATGATGTGTTCGATGTATCATGGTTGTAGGGTGGAATACTCATCTTCCTATAGATAAAAGATTTCAACCTAAAATGGTCTCCCTTTATATACGCGACGGTACAGGGAGAACAAGTCCATACTAGCGTTGTCTAATGCAAGATTGCGAGTGATAACTACTAGTTTTAATGACGCCAGAACACGTCACTAGCCTAGAACTCTAAGTGTGAGCGTTAATTTTCAATGCTTCCTTAGGTTGATTGAATTATTTTTATGGTTTATCTTGAAATTAGGTTTCAGTTTCAAGTCCCTACCGAATGTCACCTCAAATCTCTAATGTGCAACTATATGAGAGAAAGAATACCATTTCATTTCGATGAAAAGATAACTAAGTGAAGGATAAAGGTATGCAACAAAGTAGTGGTCAAGTAGATGTAAGAATGACACTTTCCCCTATCCTACTAACACAACCAAAGCAGAAAACAAAAATTTTCCTTTTGTCTTTCACTTTCCAATGAAAAAGGGAACCTAATAACACAAAAGAGTACTTTTCATTTCCAAATGAGAAGGAAGAATGCAATTTTTTTGTTCTTTTGTATAAGTGATAAGAAACAATGCAATACTACACTAAAAAACAAACACTAGCTTCGAGTAGCTCTGAACGAGATCGTCAAAACATGAAGAGATCAACTCCAAGCAAACATAAACACGCACTCAAAACTAGGCATGCATTTCCTTACACAAAATAAAGGGATTTTTAGTCGACTCAATTAGCAATGTGATCTATGCTCGGGGAGATGGAGGGGAATCGAACAAGCACATAATGAAATATTGACAACGCTACTTCACGTACGATCAACTAAAAAGGCATAGCAACTACATAAAAGGCTGAGAATGAACGACCAAACTTACTCATAAACAGATCAGGCACCCAACGAACATGCAACCGTTCGAAACACCTAGAAACCCTAAGATGGATAAGCCACACTATTCAAATGAGAGATAACAAAAACTGGAATGAATGAGACATCCAAGTCAGGAGACAAGATCTAGATGGATCAATTCAAGCAGAAAAACAAAACTAAAAGATAAGGCACACTAGAAACTTAGTGCAAAAGGCCCAAAATTCAATCTTACAGAAATCAATGCAGTTGTTCAGTAGCGTTCGGTGTCGAGCAGGCAAAATCGCACCTGTATTAATGACAACTCATGTAGATGGGCATGAATTTCAAACAATCAGCAACGCTGAGCAAGGAAAAAAGGAAAAAACAAAGGGCTTGCTGAGAAAAACCAGGCTTATCACTCCATAAAAAGGCTAAATGGCTAGAAGCAGTCAAACAATCCAAAAACATTAGAGAAACGACAATTTGGCCAAAGTTGGACAAACAATAAAAAATTCAAAATGAACAATAAGAGACAACAGGCATTGACCTCCCCAGTATAGTCGCCAACTTGTTGTGTAGGAAAATCCCCTTTGCAGACAGAGGCAATTCCTCTAGCCCTAGGGTGGATCTAGAAACAAGGGAACATGTTGGTCTCTAAATTCCTAGTTCATAAATGAAATGCAAATTGGAATAGATGTCCTACCTCAATCCAACACTCTTGACGTATTACGTTGCAGTAATCCCTCAATATTTTTTCTTGAAGCCTTGCACTCTGTTGGTAGCGATATCCACACACCTACACAAAGATCAAAGCAAACACTAAAAGAATATGAGCATACATATTCATTTACAACTATCTAACCAGTAAAGGAGAGTCAGAAACTTTGAATATTAACATAGAGAAAGATGGAACTAGAAATTAATCTTGTCATATTAATGTATAAAAGGGAGTTTACAACCTGTGTCTTGATGTTGTAGACCTCCTTTGATGGGTTCAGTCGGACATGTCTCCAAATCATTCATTTGTCGATTTGGCTCAAAGAGGCGAAAGGCACAAACTCTCTCTCACAACTATGGACTATTCTCTGTTATCTTCTGCACCCAGCTCTTGGTCCATTCTAGCTGGTAGAATCAATGGGATGAAGAGGAATTTATAGGAGTGGAGGAAGATCTTTGGGATCCACTTATGGTGGAGGAAAGGTCTATCCCTTTGGGAAGTTTCATTTTTGTAGGAACTAGAAGGCCAAAGGGAGAAACTCGACCACATCCAGTCGAACAAACATCCATGATTCCACCCACGAAGTTGTTAGATATTAAAAGCCTCATTTCCATATTAAAAAATCTTCCAAAAGTAGCTCGGCGCGGAGGTTCTTTAGAGACAGAGCGGCCACGGTGTGAGGCCTAGTGCAAATATGGCCAAGGGCGTGAGGAAAAATCCACACCACAATGCCGACCCAAAATTACATGTTTTTAAGGCTCTAATTCGGGAATGGTCAACAGAGATTTTGTTCCTTTCATGTTAAGGGATGCAATGACATTCATTATGATGTGTGACAGTACACAAGGATCGCTATGATGGTCCTCCAGTATTTGAAATAGGGAATGCAGGGACGGTGACAAAATGTTGTGTAACAGTGGTAGGTTCAAGACTTGACACATGACGCTGAGTGAATGGTTGAAGTGGAAATTGTGTGGACCAATATGGGACTACCACGTTACAATGCCTAGTTTTAAAATAACGAGTCCATGTGTCCTAATCATGGGCTTCATGTGGAAAACCCCGATTTTTTGGTTGAGGTCAATTGAAGTCCACAGTTCTATTTTGGATATATTTAACCAACACACCAAAGTGTTATACCATTTGGGTTATGGTTTAAATGATATGTAAAATGGGGAACTCGAAGGGTTTGACCCCAGGACTCCCCAATAACCAAACTCTTTACATATTTATGCCAACCATGTGAGCCAATGTCTCTCTTTTAAATCACTACCATAAATATATTATATATTTTTCTTTATTTTATGGCTTGGGGGGAGAGCCCATATAGACCCATAAGCGGAGGATAAATCACACGAAACTCAGAGCTTGGAACTAGGCAAAGGTGGACCGTGGCCTATTATGGGAACATATATTGAGATAGGTTTTTATTTTTAAGAATATTTTTACAAGTATTTCTAGAATATCTTGATTTTTTGTGGCACGAATTTTGAGGAGGAGGTGATAGTTTAGAACTTGCTCAAGTTTGTACACATTTTCCTTGAAATTTTGCAAGGAATCCATTGGTACAATTAGAATTGTGATATGAGCAGTAGATCTAAGGGATCATGGTGAAATCCCACATGTGTCATTAAACATCAGGAATGAACTTCGATGTAGTCTTGCACATGTTATAAGGTGTCCATGTTTATACTCTAAAGTTGTAAAATTTTGAGGCAAAGCTGCTGGTATGGAGTATTTTGCAGTTTTAGCAACAAAATTTTGGGCCATCCCCAAATGTGAGGTATTTCCATTTATTTTCCATTAATATGCTCATATAATATAGAGGCATTTCCTATTTGAAGCTAATCTCGAGACATAGCTCACACATTATCAGTGAATTTTGTTAGAAAACCTTGGTGCATAGTCTATATTGTCTTTATTTTGTGTTGATTTTTCATGGGTGTTGCATTTATGGAATTTTCTTTCTCTTTAAGCAATTTTTTTTAACATCACCAAAGAAAATATTCCGTATCACTAGATGAACCCCCATGAAAGAGGAATTTCTCGACATTCCCCTTCGAAAATGGGTGCTTTGGGCATCCCCTAAAATTTTTCCTTCACCACTTTTTTTAATTGTTTTTGTTTTTTGTTTTTTGTAACTAAGTTGGAATCTCTAGATTATCCACAGTGTTTTAAAATAATGGTCGATGTTTCAAATCCCAACGTGGATCCATCTTCAGGACAAGATGATTAATTAATATTGAAAGAATAGACTTGGAGAAAACTAAGGGAATTTGAATGTTGTTTTGAGCATGTTGTGGACAAAAAATTTGAGAAATATTGTAGAATTATATGGGACTTTTAATCATACATTTGATAAGAGAATGGAAATCCTAAAGGGACATCCTTATATCCTCTTTTTTATTTTTAGTGGACATGAATTATGTTTTGGCCATGCATTTAGATGAACCATGCTTTATTCCTATGAACTTAGATGAATTTCTGGACAATATAAGAGCATATTGTTTCCCCTTGAAAGAAAATACTTGGTGGATATTTGAGGGAAATGTGACTCTCCATAAAATGTAGATCAAATTTGGGGACCTTGTGCCTCTTTTCCTTGGACCCTAGTAGTGCTTGGAGGTTATATTTTGAGGGGTTAGCACACAAAAACCTAATAGGACCAAGAATATTAGTGTTGGAGCAACTATGGTGTGGGATAAAGTCTTAGGGGTTTCAAGAGATAAAAAGTCTAGGGGTTCAGGAGTCAGGGGTCAAGGGTGAAGGGTAAAGGTTTTGTGGTTACGGGGTTAAGGGCCAGGGGGTTGATGTCTAAGGGCTTTAGGGTTTAGAGGTTGATGGCTCAATGGTTAAGGTCTTCAGTGGTTAATGTTTAAGCTCTAAGGGCTTAGGGATCAGTGGATTTGTGGGTTAAGTGGTTAAGAGTTATGTGATTTAAGTGTCAGCGGGTTAAGGGTTTAGGATTTATGGGTTAAAGGCTTTAGGGTTTAAGGGATAAATTTTAAGGGTCAGGGTTTAAGAGGATAATGGGTTAGGGATTAGGGATATTATGGATTCTAAGTTAGGGGTTAGCAGTTAAGGGGTTAGTGGATTAGGGTTTAAGTGATTAAGGGGTTAATGGGTTATGAGTTATGATAGTAGGAGTTAATGGATTATGGATTTAAGGTTAAGGGCTTATGGGTTGTGATAATGGGGTCCCTAATCCCCTTATCACAACTATTAGGGGTTCCAGTATCAATTTCTCTCGTTTCCTTCCCTCTAGCCCCCCTAGCCCTTATGCCATGAGGTACTACGACCCCTTCTCATTTACTAATGCTAGGATTATAGATCTTAGTATACCATTATTGAACCTCTCACTTATACCCATCCATGCTACCCTTATGTCCTCTTTCCCTATTCAATAAACAAAAATAGATCCCTTCCCCAAAATTCATTAGAATTGAACATTTGGAGGCAATAATTTAACGAAACGCCTCTAAAAGTTTAATTCTAATGAATTTTGGGGAGGGTGGGGGGAGCATGTTCAAAAATTTCTCTAAAAGTTACATTGTCATGAATTTTAAGGGTGGTGTAGGGATTCTAAGTTAGGGTTTATGGGTTAAGGGGTTAGTGGATTAGGGTTTAAGGGATCAAAGGGTTAATGAGTTACGAGTTATGAGTATAGGAGTTAAGGGGTTATGGCTTGGGTGTTAAGGGGATAGGGAATTTTGTGATTATGGTTTAAGGGCTTATGGGTTGTAATAATGGGGCCCCTAATCCCATTATCACAACTATTGGGGGTTCCCCTATCAATTTATCATGTTTCCTTCCCTCTAGGCTCCCTAGTTCTTGAGCCATGCGTCCTTGAGTCCCCTTCTCATTCTCTAATTATAGGATTAGATATCTCAATTAACCATGCTCGAACCTATTACTTTTACCCATCCATTCTACCCTTTTATGTCTGCTTTCCCCATTCAATACACCCAAATATCCCCCTCCCCCAAAATTCATGAAAATTGAACATTTCGAGGTGGACATTTAAATATCACCTCTCAAATGAATTTTGCGCATGGGGGGGGGGGGGAGAGGGGGGTGTCAAAAATTGCCTCCAAAATTTACATTGTAAGTCACAAGTATTAAACTTTTGGAGGCGGTTTTGGACACCCCCCCTCCCAAAAAAAAAATGTCACGAGAATTGAACTTTTAGAGGTGGTTGTTAAAATAATGCCTCCAAACAATCAATTCTCATTGCTTTTTTTTTTCTTTTTTTGGGGGTAAAAACCAACCTCCAAAATTTGAATTATCATGAATTTTAGGGGGGTTGTCAAAAAAACACCATGAAAAATGTATTTTTGGGCAGTCTTTTAACCCCCGTGCAACACCCCCCCCCCCCCTGCCCCCGCCTCCCCCCCACAAAAAAAAAAAATTCATGAGAAAAAACTTTTAAAAGTGGTTGTTAGAAACCCCCTCGAACCAAAAAAAAAGTTCAATTGATTTTTGCGGGGGGGGGGGGGGGGGGGGGGGGGGTGGGGGGGTGTGGGGGTTTTTAAAAACCGTCATGAAAATTGTATTTGAGGGAAGTCATTTAAAAGACCCCTCCCAAAGTTCTTTTTTCATGACTTTCTGGTGGGTTTTTAAAAAAAAATCCATAAAAAATATATCTAGGTGCAATACTTTAAAAATCCCCTCCAAAATTCATGAGAAAAAAATTTTAGAGATGTTTTTTTTTAAATTCCCTAAAAATTTTCAAATTTTCATCACTTTCGGGGGGGGGGGGTTGAAAACTACCCTTAAATCCCTAAAAAAAAAATTAGAGGCAGTTTTTCCAAAAATGCCACAAGAAAAATTGCCCCTAGAAGACTTTTTTGTAGTAGTGTAAGTGTCAATATGTGCCAAGTGGTAAGTGTTAGTGTATTCTAAGCGCCAAATATTTTGTTGTTACTCCTCTCTTGATTTCAATAATTAATCTCAAATAACTTTAATCTTAAACCATACCAAACCAAGCCAACAAATTCCAAAGCATACCAACACATTTCAAGCATGCTAAGACTTACCAAGTGACTACACGTTCCAAGTTCCAATGTGTGTCAGGGAGTGTTACACATGCTATGGAGTGGAAGGGCATGTCAGAGACTGATAAGGTGTGTCGGAGGGTGCCAATGCATACTAAGGATTGTTAGGAAGTATTAGGGAAAAAAAAGGGAGCACTAGGTCAAAATCCATGGAAATTAATAAATATGAGGGTATGTTAGCTGACAGTGTCAATCAGTGTTAGGCATGCCAAGTAGGGAGTGACAAGGTGTGCTATGTAGTGGTAAGGCATTTTAGGGAATACCAGTGCATCTCAATAAGTTCCAAAGTGTGCTAGGGAGTTCAGGGTGTACTAACAAGTGCAAAATAGTGCCAAGGCATGCCAATACATGTTAGGTGCTAAGGCATGCCAGGATGTGCCAACATGTGTCAAGGAGTGTCAAGGAAATAAAAGGGATAACCAAGCTAAAATGCAAGGAAATGAACACATATGAGGGTTAATAAGTTGATAAATTGCCTTTTTCAAAATGGGCATGCTAGGCACACTAAAAATAGGTTTGAATAAATGCCAAGTTCTAATGTGTGCCAAGTGCTAATGTATGTGACTGCATGCTAAGGCATTTCATGGCATGCTAGGGACTACATGGCATGCCAACACATGCTTGGGGAGTGTTATGTTGTGTTAAGGGATGCCAAAATGTGCTTGGGAATCCTTTTCATTGCAATATGTTATAGGTACAAAGATTTTCCAAGATATGCAAGGTGCCAAGGAATGTTAGTGTGTGCCAAAGCATGTCAAGGCGTGTCACAAGTGTTCATGAGTGCTAGTTCTCTCCAATTAATAGAATTGACTGAGCTTGATTATGCATTAAATAATATGGTCTCTACACATAATAGTGGAAATTGATCTAAAGGTAATTTTCTAGATAATAAACCTAACAGAGATGAATCATGTGTTAACTCATAGGAAAACTATATTCTTACACTAATTATTTTTTAATAAATCGATTAACTCTAACCAGTATGGCCTTAGGGACATAATGAAAAATACTCCATAGCAGTGGTAGCAACAATCACATAGTGTCATCAAAAACTCATTGGAATGATAAATGGTGACAAAATTTTTTTTACCATCACCAAAATTATCCAAAAATAACATTGGAGAGGTCCAATAAAATATCGTCACTAAAAGTGTCACCATAGAGAGAATTAGTGATGGGATTTTAACCACTGTCACCAAAAGTGTCACTAAAAATAGCTTTGGTGGAAATCTTGAAAGGACCGTCACTATATGCACTTACAACAACGCGTTTTTAAGGACCATCACCATATGCAACATTGGTGATGGACCTTAAAGGTTTGTCACAGGCATGACACTCACCAATGCCCTTTTTTGTTGTAGTATCAAGTGAAAATCAATAAATTTTACAACAAAAATTCTATTATGTAAGAGAGAGGTCTTCCATATTTTAATAATTCATATGGTCAAATGATAACATAACACCCATATGAAATATTGTTTAACAAAGAGGTAGGGGACAAGATGATCTGATATTATTGTATTAGTTTTGTTGTGCTAAGTGTATTTTCAGTTTATAAACATGTACATAATCATTTCATTAGTTTGCACAGGGATTGAGGTGTTTGTCCATGAATTGTAGATGATTTTAGGTAAATTAGAAGCATAAAATAAGCTTAAATAACACTAAAAAATAGTGTAAAATAGAGAAATAAGTCACCACATGAATTTTACACTGTAGGCATGATGAAGCAGTTCACCCCTCCTGGGCTACAACTGTTGGTCCAGCTCCCAATGGCATGTCCATCTTTCATTACGCTAAAAATTTTGTTATTACATGTAGCTGCAGTGCTCTAATGGATTTTTTCTCTACACCAATGGCTCTAGAATGCTCTAATTAGTCAAAAATGACTCTTCATTCACTTTGAATGGGTGAAAATTGAGTCTCCTACTCTTTTTCTAAGTTTCACCTAGAAAATCTCCACTAAAAGTGGAGAACTCCACTTAACTGGAGTTAAATGTGGCATAGGCCACCAAATTAGGCCCACCCGCCAAACCGCCCGCCGTCTTGATCACAGCATTAAATGTTAGTGGTTGGGGTGGCCACATGCCAACCCCAAACCCCGCGGGTAACTGCAATTGCTAGCGAAACCCAAGGCATATATCGCGGTTGTAACTGTGTTGAACTCCGGTTTAAAGGGTTGGTTAGTGCATAAACTGTGCAGAGACGTTGGAAACTACCGTTGCCATGTGACAACACATATGGGAACACTGGTGGGTATAATTTTCTGTGACGGTTAAACACTTATTCGTGGTTTGGTTACATATATTATTTGCCATGTGAACACTTGCTATGGAACCATTGGCGGGTTGGGACCACTGGCGATTCCAACCCCCAACGTGATTTGAAACACATAACAAATATAACCTAACTCCCATTGTAGTTAAGGAAAAAGCATAGAGTGAGTAGTAAGAATTGTGTGTGAGTGGTAAGAACTGTGTGTGCCCGACGGGAGGTCTAGGGGTCAATTCCTACGGCCTCCAACAAAATTTTAACATGCAATTTCATGGATACGTGGCAGCCTCAGGGATGGCCACGTGTCACCTTGTGATTGGCTCCTCCAAAACCCTGTACAACCAATATAATTTCAACACTTGTCAACCTGTAATTGATTTTGAGGAAGGAATATTCCTCAAAATATTCCCTTTTTGATGACTATGCATCCCAGTAAAACTTGGTCAAACTGTTGCTATTTCACCTATTTGGAATTTCGATCAGAATGCGATATCTCCCTCATACAACATCGGTTTTTCGAACCATTCATGTCACCAAAATCAGGAAGACAGGTTCTACGCAACCATCCTAGTTTGAACCCAATCCCGTAACTTTGAATATTGAGAAAAATTTATGAACTCCTGATCACTCCTCCCCATTAGGAAGCTTTTGGAACCCAAAAGACTTGATTAACTGTTCAGTAGATGAGGGTACAACTCCCTCACCTTTCCAACCTCCATCCATTTTTCCTTTCTTGGTTTAGTGCCTTTGAGCCCAACTCAAAGGTAGTCAACACTTCCCCTCTTGGATGCTCTTGTCCTCTTGTTGAGAATTGTATCTTCTTTGAGCTCATCCAGATATTCTGGTGAGAAATATTCAATAGAAGGTAGTTTAACATCACTTCCTTGAGCATCGATCAAAGGTGGCTCATACAAGTGTAAGTTTTCAACATTAACAACTGAATACATTTGCATATAAGAAGGCAATTCAAGTTGGAATGAATTATTACCAACTTGTTTTATGATCTTGAAAGGACCATAGTGAATGGGTTTGAGATTTTTACCTTCCCCTTGTATCCTTTCTTCGCTAGTGTGCAACCATACCTCATCTCCCTCTTGAAACTTGTGATCAACCTGGTGTTTTTCATGCCTCTCTTTGTATTTGCTTTGACTTTTCTCAAGTTGTTCTTGAACCTGTTGATGTATTATCTTAATTTTCTCAATGAACTTTTGAGCCTTGTTAATATCACTATGGCCATCAATTGCAAAATCCTTCCCAAAGATGAAGTCTAATGGAAATTTTGGCAAATATCCAAAGCATACTTCAAAAGATGAGGTTTTTGTTGAAGAGTGCTTTGCCCGGTTGTAAGAATGTTGAATGTAATGCAGTTGTTCATCCCACAACTTAGGATGTTTGCTGCAATATCCTCTTAATAGATGCACAACGGTCCTGTTCACCACCTCGATTTTTCCATTTGTTTGTGGATGAAAAGCGGTACTCTTTTTCAACTTTGTGTCCATCATTCTCCATAGATTTGACCAAAAATTCCCAATGAACCTAAAATCCCTGTCACTAACAATAGAAGTTGGAAATCCAAAATGAACCCAAACATATTGAAAATCAGGCTTAGCAGTTTTTTTAGCAGTAATGGTTTTCTTACATGGCATAAGTATACACATTTTACTGAATCTATCCACAACAACATAAAGATAATAATGATGCTTTCTTGACATAGGTAGACCTCCAAAAAAGTCCATGGAGATACTCTACCATGGCCTTAATGGTACCAATAATGGCCTGTACAACCCAAGCTTCCTATTACTAGGCTTACTTTTTCCACACATAGAACAACCTCTTATAAAATGTGACACACTATCTATCATGCGGGGCCAATAGCAATACCTCTGTAGATGTGCCACTGTTTTTCTTACCCCAAAGTGTCCAGTAATAAGAGATGAATGAGCTTCTCTCATGACACTTAACCTCTCTCCTTTTGGAATACATAGCTTGCCCAAATGAAACAACAAATTGTTATGCATGTGAAAATATTTTTCTTCAACTTGATTCCCTTCACTCAAACTAGCATACACATCTTGGAAATCAATGTCATGCGCATATTGTTCTATGTAACTCTCATGTACAACATAATCATTTTTTTAGTAAAGTAGATGCACTAATGATTGGTATTGAAAGCATATCTGCAAATTTATTGAAAATACCTTTCTTATACCTTAGAACCAAGTGAAACTGTTGAAGAAATCCCATCCACCTGAAATGTCTTGATTGTTGCAGTTTTGTTTGTGACTGCAAGTATTGTAATGGTTGGTGATCGATATGTAAAATAGTCTCTTTACCCATCAAGTAGTGTTTCCACTTCTTGAAACTTTGTACCAACACATATAGTTCTTTGTAATATGTAGGATAATTATTCACAACACCGTTAAAGGTTTCATAATGAAAGGCAATAGGCTTACCATGCTGCAAAATCACTGTGCCCATGGCATAATCACTAGCATCAGTTTGAATCTCAAATGGCTGTCTCAAATTTGGTAATGCAAGGATTGGAGCTGAACTCATTTTGTCCTTTAAAGCTTTGAAAGCTTGTTGTTGTTTACCTCCCCATTGGAAGACTTTCTTCACACTTGTCATTTCATGCATAGGAGCTGTGATGGAAGAAACGTTAGCAATAAAATTTCTCCAATATTGAGTTGCACCTAAGAAACTTACCTCAGTTACTGTTTTGGGTGTGGGCCAATTAACAATGGCTTACACTTTAGAAGGATCAATCATCAATTCTTCTCCTCCTACAATATGTCCCAAATAGACCAAAGAATTCTTTCCAAACTCACACTTGACATATTAAGAAACAATTTCTCTTTCTTCAAAATATCAAGCACTCTATTCACATGCAAGACATGATCTTCTCTTGTTTTTCTGAAAATTAAAATGTCATATAACTAGACAATAAAAAATTCATCAAGGAATGGATGCAAAACACTATCCATAACTCGCATGAAATTTTTCGGTGCATTACACAACAAAATGGCATAAATAACCACTCAAAGAGTCCTTGTTTGGTTTTGAATGCAGTTTTCCATATATCACTTTATGGAATTCTTACTTGATGATATCCACTTCGTAAATATAACTTAGTGAAAAAATTTGATTCTTTCAGTTGATCAAGAAAATCATCTATTATTGGGAGTGGGTAATGAATTTTTACTGTAATCTTGTTCAAAGCTCGAAAATCAACACACATGCACCAAGTCCCATCTTTCTTTGGTATAAAGACTATGGGTGAACTGCATGGCGAGGTGCTTGGCCTTATGATTCCTTTATCCAACATCTCCTTGATTTTCCTTTTTATTTAAGCATTCTCCATTATTGACATGCGATACATACCGATGTTTGGAAGAGGACAATCTTGCTGCAACTGAATCTCATGTTGAATCTCTCTTTTTGGAGGCAATCCTGTTGGCTCCTGAAACATCTCATGATTCCCATTAAGTCCATCATATAAATATGATTTAAACTTAGGATAAAATCCCTCAATCGATTCATTATTAATATCAGCTTTAGTCTTAATCATAAGAAGAACAAAATTCTTACTTGATTTTACCAGCCTTTTTACCTGTCTAGCATTTACCATAGCAATGTTTGTCTTCTTGTGATGTGCTCTAACAATGAACTCCTTGCCATCTTTAAATAAATGATACTTGTTCTCATGGAGATGGAAGATCACTTTCCTGTCATACAAGTAAGGACTCCCTAATACAAAACCAATGATGTCAAGCGGAACCACATCTAATTCAACTATGTCAACAAACTTTGCAGTGATTGCAAACCGCAATATGCATTTCTTTGAAACCTGTAAATTTGCATCCTTACAAATCCAACTCAATGGATATGGTTTTGGATGTGATATGGTCTCAAGATTAAGTTTCTTTACAAAGTCTTCAGAGATTTAATTTTTCTTGTGACCCACTATCAAACAATGTGTCAATCTTGGTATGTTTGGATCTGACCCTCACATGAAACAGTTCTATTATTTCTTCTTCATCTGGAGTGTTTATGTGACAACTTGATGTAATGGTACTGGGTTTAGTTTCAATTTATTTTCCCTTCATGTTCTTCAATCCCATGGTTGTAATCTTAGATTCATCACCTGAATCAGATCCTAAACCATGTTGAGTTGTAGCAGCAGTTGTTTGTTTCCCTTTGTTATTGGGTTTCTTTCGCCTCATTTCAGGATGTAATTTCCAACAATAAGTTTCATCATGGCCTTCTTTTGAACAATGTTTACAAACCACTTTTTCTCCCTCTTTCTTAACATATGCATTCTTTTTATTTTTACCTTTTGAGTTATTTTCTTTTGCTTTACTCTTAAGAAATGTTCTTCCCTCTAGCTTCTAGATGTGTGGCCTGAACACAAACTTCACCTAGACTAGTGGAGTTAAACATGAGAATAGTATGTTTTAGGTAGCTATCTAAGCCTTCTATGTACTTGAGCAAAGTATATTGGCTCTGCAAATCCACCCCTAATAAGAGAGTTATTCTCCTAAATTCTTGGGTGTATTCTTGCATATTTTGTCTCTTTAATTGCCTAAAGTTCTGTCAGTTCATTATGGCTTCTGCATATGAGATAATGGATAAAAATATTGTTTTATAGTAGTAATGAAATCTTACCATGATAGAATAATCTGACCATGTTTCTTTATTTCCTCCTTTGTCTTGGCTTCCCACCAAACAAGTGTTACACCTTCCATTCTCAATGAAGCTAATTGAATTTTGGTATCATCATCTTGAAGGTTCTGAATTCTCAAATATACCTCCAATTTTTGGCAATATGATGTAATGTGTTGTCCTTGATGGCAACCTACTTGATGAATTTGTCCTTGATGGAAACCTACTTGAAGATTTTCCCATGATAAGCAACCTATTTTTTAAAGATGTAAGAATGATGTATCTACATATCAGTTCAGATGTGACAGAGAAAAGAATTCCAGCAAGTGCCAGAGAAATGATAAATATAATATGTCACAATGTATATGCTACTTTTGTGAAGGCAACCCGTGTATGGATGCAATGTATATGCTACTTTTGTGAAGGCAACCTGCGTATACATTCAGGGTTAGCATATATGCAGTTTTTATGAAGAGAAGTTGTGTATACACATGGAAACGAATGCTCCAAGTCGCGTATGCCTTTTGCGCTCTAAAAATTATGATACAAAGGGGAATTACCATGGTATTAGCCCACAATATTGAGCGGTGTATTGTCTATTTGATTCCGTCCAAGAATATCATCAGAATTTGTGTGGTTTTGGCTCATGGTATTGATAAAGGCTAAAACTATATAAGGAGAAGAAGATCATAGGGAAAGAGTGTGCATGTGTCTAGGTATTGAATGAATACTCCACTCTGAAGTATATCTGCATGGAATGGGCTACAATTTATTGATAGATCTGAAATAATAATTCACCTATGAATAAAATGATGGATCGAGATCTCTAGACCTGAAATGACTATGTATCTTCTAGATCTGTTTATGGAATGTTTAGATTTGAGATGTGGCGAATATTTTATGGAGTGAAGGGTAAGAGCTAAGCTATTTATCTGTTCTGAAGAGTTGCGCAGCCCTGCAATGTTTGTATATCAATACGTAGGTTCATCGCAGCAAAAGCTCGTATATATGCGGGTTAGTCTCAGCAAAAGCACGTATGGAATCTAAGGTCAATTCCGAAATAGTTGCAGATATATATGCAGGTTTGTCTCTGTGAAAGCATGTATATAAGCGGGTTCAGTGAAGTAAAAGTGCGTATGGAATTTAGGGTTTTGCTGAAGTGTGCAGATGGAAATATATAATCTATTTTGTTGTATTAGTGTTGTCTGTCAATGATGTCTTCATACAGATCTAAGTTGTTTGAATACTGATTATGCTGCTAGTTTATTATGATTAAAGATCAGTGGTTGGTTGGTTGATTGGTTGATGATTCAATGAATGAATTGAATGGGTTATAAGTTTCAGTTTGATGTATGTTCTTTGAGCTTAAATGTGTGGAGTGGGTCCAGTTTGAAAATTTGATGAAAAGAGGCCTACAAGTTGTGTTGTGTGGAAGCTGTTGGATCCAATATGAAAATTGATGAAACGTGGTCCATGGTGGAGCTGAGGGTTGAAGCCTTCAATGAGGGGGGTTGTAGCTCCCTTCCAGTGGTGGCTGGTAAACGAGTTCAGGTGGTAGTAGCTCCCTTCCAGGAGTGGTTGGTAAATGAGATCAGGGGGTAGTAGCTCCCTTCCAAGAATGGTTGGTAAACAAGATCAGGGGGTAGTAGCTCCCTTCCAGGAGTGGCTGGTAAATGAGATCAGGGGGTTGAAGCTCCCTTCCAGTAGTAGTTGGAGAACGAGAGAAGGTTGCAGCCTTCTATAGGTGGGTGCCTGCATGCTGGTATGCATCTGCGCCAGTACATGATTGTAAGCAGTTTTCTTTATAATAAATATTGAAGACAGAGACGACAGCAACGGTGGTTTTATCCTGAATTGGGTTTCCACCTTAAATCCTGGTGTTCATGTGTGTTGCTTATGTGTGCTGATTTATTCTATTCTTACTACTTACTAAACATCTAATGAATGAATGATGCAATGATCTAAGTAAAGAATTATTTGCATAATAAGATCTTTGGACATATGCAAGTTTGCTTAAAGATATCCATGTATATACGCGAGTTGGATTGATTAAAGTCACATATAGAATTTTGTAAAGAAAAATTAAAATTTTTTAGTGAATTCTAAATATTGATTCACCCCCCTCCCCCCCTCTCTCAGTATTTTTCCCAACAATTGGTATCGGAGCAGGTCCTTCTGAAGGAGCTAGATCGCTTGAAGGAGATCCGTCACAATGGGAAGGAAGCAAAAGAAGAAGGCTACTCAAAGAAAGAAAATATGTACAGCAGAAAATGAAGAAGACAAAACATGTATTGATTGTTGTTCTTGTGATTCACTTTCTTGTGCATGCAATGGTGAAGATAGTGAAAACCAAAGTGAAAGTAATGTTATGGATCTAGAAGCAGTAATTGCAAATCTCAAGATTAAAGTTGAAGATCAACAAAGATTATTTAAATATCAACAAAGATTATCTACAAAGATATGATCTCTAGAATGAATGGACTAATAAAAAAGTATCAAAGGCTGCAGGATGAATTCACCAATCACGGTGAAGGACTTGAAGCATAAATCATCTCTCTTAAATCAGATCTAGAAAAATCGAATAAGAAGAATGAAGAACTTCTACAAACATGTGAAGAAAAATAAAATGAGTTGAAAGAAGAAATTCTAACTTTGAATAAGCAAGTAGAATAAGGAGAGAGGGCAGAAGAAAGTATGAAGAAGCAGTGCCAAAAATTGGAGGTTGAGGTAAACATTTTAAAAGGAAAATTAGAAGAAAATGATAAACGCTTGAGGTTTCAAGATAGTACTAAGATTCTGGATAATATTCTTAGTAGTCAAAGGTCTCCTTCTATTAATTTGGTCGTGGTTTTCATGAAACTGTTAAAGGAGAATCTAGTTCACAAGACAATGCTAAAGATTTAAAGGATATCAATGCAAAACCTGAATTTTTTAACGAGACAAAAAGGCAACCGACAATCATGAATTCTCAAAGGAAATAATTTGCTCCTAAATATAGAATTATCAATCGATTCTCTCCTTTGATCAATAATTTTGAATGCTTTATATGTCATAATTATGGACATGTTGTAGCCAACTGCAGAAGCAAATTGTTTCGATCAAAGACAGATAGACACTACACAGAAAGACAGACAGCTCCCAGGTATTCAGGTTTCAATAAGGGATATTGTTTTTCATGCAGCAATTTTGGTCATAAAGCAGTTGATTGAAATAGAAGAAAGATTATAAAAACATATTATGATCCCTATGCTCCCCTTTTTGGTCACATAATATGTTATTCTTGTAACAAGTATGGGCATGTAGAAAAAGAATGCAAATTAAGTATGATGAACAGATCTGAGAAATTAGAGAATTTTCAACAAAGCTGGAAAAAGAAGAAGCTCCAGTAAAAAACACAGGGAATGTTGACCCTACTGTAGTCATCCGCTTCTAAAGTTTACTTCTCATAATGACTGCAGGAGTGATGTAAGATACATTATAGGAATCAATAATGTATCATCACAGGGGGAGCAATATATGGTGATTCCCATGGTTGGTTTGGTATACATTATAGGGATTAGTAATGTATCGTCACAGGGGGAGCGATGTATGGTGATTCCCATGATGGTTTTGGTTATTCTGGTTATGTTTATTTCTGACAGAGCATCTGATGTGAAGAAGACAGGTACAGGTGGTACAAACTCAGGGGGAGATGAAGGAATGTGAAGTTTTCAATGTTTCACTTTCCATACGCGGGTTCTGTGAACTAAAGCCGCGTATACACGCGAGTTCTAGTGGAGACAGTCGCGTATGCATTTATGATAAGAAAATTAGTATGACAGCTGAAGATCAGGAGCACAAGTTCAGGGGGAGCATCATTCTGACTATTAATGATTGTATTATTGGCACTGTATCTCCTTATTACTTAGTTCTAAGTGGTGATGACATGATACATGGTTTCTTATGATGAGATTGTGGATGAGCCCTGTTTGATTTTTGCTGAAGAGTATTCTTTGTTTTCACACATGGATGAGATGGAAGTCTTATGATTCAGAGATAAGGACAAATCATGCAGAGATTTTTGCTGATAACTTGCTGTTGAAAGAGTTTCAGGTTGCACAAGCTAAGGAGGAGCCTTGGTCATATGGAAAGGATGCTTGGATGCACATTTTCAGGGGGAGCATTAGCCTTGCTGAGCATAATGCATTGTTGGCATTATGATGATTCTGAAATATGATCTCTCTCTTGAGGTCTTTCTGGTATTGGTCATAAAAATTCATATTTGTAATTTGATGAAAAGGTCATGTTGAGACCTATGATGTAAAAATTGTAATATTCAGTCATGTAAGGACTTGTTCAAATTTGTAAACCCACTTTGTTGGGTAGTTGAGTCAAAATGTGTAAACCCTCTTGGTTGGGTATTTGAGTCTCATATGTAAATCCACTTGGTTGGATATTTTATGTAAGTATGAGTCCTTGGTGATAGGAAGGTCATAGAGTCATTTACTTCATTGAAAAATATGTTTGAACATTCAGCATGAACTTAGGGGGAGCATGGTAACTTCAATGCACATCAGATCTACAACGCTCTTCTTTCTACATGAGGAGAAAAACCTTGTGTTGGTTTTGATCCGCCCTTTGCCCTTGATGTCAAAGGGGGAGAGTAACATGGTGTTTGAATAAGGGGAGAGTAACATGGTTACTGCATACTGGTTATAATCAATGTATCTATTTGTTGTAGTGATCAAACACCATCGTGGTTGCCATCAAGTCCAAAGGGGGAGATTGTTGGCAATATGATGCAGAGTGTTGTCCTTGATGGCAACCCACTTGATGAAGATGATGGCAACCTACTTAATGAAGTTGTTCTTGATGCTTGATAAGTTTAATAATGATGTAAATATGATGTTCTACAAGTAGTACAGAAGTTGCAGAAGAAAGAAATATCAGTATGTGCAAGAATAATGATGAAAAAGGTGTGTTACAAGGCATGCGCAGTTTTGTCAAGGAGAAGGCGTGTATGCATGCGAAAATTACGTGCCAAGTCGCGTATGATTAATTTCGCTCTAAATGTGTAAAACCAGGGGTTACTACCATGGTATTGACCCATTGTATTGAGTGCTAGATTGTCTATTTGATCCCGTCCAGGAATACCATCGGATGTGATGTGGTTTTGGCTCATGGTATTGACAAAGGCTAAATCTATATAAGGAGAAGAAATTATGCAAAGGGGGAAAGATCTCTGGGTTTGAATGAATACTTCACTTTGAAGTATGTCTGAATGGAAAGGGTAACATTTTGATGATAGATCTGATTCTATGATGCACCTATGAGGAAAATGATGAAGAGGGATCTCTAGATCTGAAATGTACTTGTATCTTCTAGATCTGTTTATTTAATGTTTAGATCTGAGATGAGGCAAACATGTATCTAAAGTGAAGGGTAAAATCTGAATTGTATATCTGATCTGAAGAAGTATGCTGCCCTATAATCTTTGAAGATCTATACGCTTGTTTGCAGTAGAGAAAGCATGTATATACGCGGGTTGAATTCAGGGAAAGCGCGTATGGAATGTGAAACTAGTTCTGAAGTATGTGTAGATGTATATGCGGGTTTATATGCATGAAAGTGCGTATATACGCAGGATCAGTGAAAGGAAAGCGCGTATGAAAACTAGGGTTTGCTGAAGTCTGTGGAATGAAATGTCTGATCTGTTCTGCTAGTTTACTGCTATCTGTCAATGAGGTATTCATACAGATCTGGGTTGTTTGAATGATGATTATGTTGCTGATTATATTGATGAAAGATCAAGTTGTTGATTGATTGGTTGATGGTTCATTGAATGAATTGATGAAGTTATAAGTATCAGTTTGATGTATGATTGAGCTTAAATGTGTGGAGTGGGTCCAGTCTGAAAATATGATGAAAAGTGGCCTGCAAGTTGTGTTCTAAAGGAAGCTTTTGGATCCAGTGTGAAAATTGATGAAACGTGGTCCATGGTGGTACTGAGGGTTGTAGCCTTCAGTCAGGGGGTCGTAGCTCCCTTCCAGGAGAGGCTGGTAAACGAGAGCAGGGGGTCGTAGCTCCCTTCCAGGAGAGGCTGGTAAACGAGCGCAGGTTGTAGCCTTCTGCAGGTGGGTGCCTGCGTGCTGGTATGATTCTGCGCTAGTACATGGTTGTCACATGTTTTATTTATATAATAAATATTGAAGACTGAGACGACGACAGCGGTGGTTTTCTTCTGACTTGGGTTTCCACCTTAAATCCTGGTGTTCTCGTGTGATGCTTATGTGTGATGGTTTATTCTGTTATTACTACACATTCTTACTGTTATCTAATCATCAGAAGAATGAATGTTGCATAGATCTAAGTAAAAAATTAATGGCATAATGAGATCTTTGTATATACGCGAGTTTTATGAAGGATATCCGCGTGCATACGCTAGTTGGCTTCAGAAAAGAAGCGTATGGGTTTTAGAGAAATAAAAGATTAAAAAGTTTTAAGTCTGCACTAAATACTGACTCTCCCCCTCCCTCTCGCAATTTTCCCAACAAATTTTCATCCTTACAAATCCAACCAAGTGGATATGGTTTTGGATGTGGAATGGTATCAATATTAAGTTTCTTGACCAATTATTCAAATATTAATTTTTCTTGTGACCCACTATCAAACAATGTGTCAATCTTGGTATGTTTGGATGTGACCCTCACATGAAATAGTTCAATTCATTCTTCTTCATTTGGAGAATGTATGTGACTGATTGATATAGTATTACTGGGTTTAGTTTCAATTTATTTCCCCTTCATGTTCTTCAAACACATGGTTGTAATTTTAGATTCATCACCTGAATCCTCTCCTAAATCATGCTGAGTTGTACTTGCAATTTTCTATTTCCCTTTGTTGTTGTAGTGCTTAGGCTTCTTTTCAGGATGTAATTTCCAACAATGAATTTCATTATGGCCTTCTTTTGAACAATTTTTGAAAATCAAATTTTCTCCCTATTTCTGAACAGATGCATTATTTTTTATTTTACCTTTTGAGGTCTTCTCTTTGTTTTTCCCCTTAAAATTTTTCTTCCTACCCTCTTCAGAAATGTTTTTCCCACTAGCTTCTAGATGTGTGGTCTGAACAAATACTTCATCTAGACTTGTGGGGTTAAACATGAGGATAGCATGTTTTAGGTATCTATGTAAGCCTCCTATGTACTTGAGAAAAGTATCTTGGCTATGCAAATCTACCCCTAATAAGAGAGCTCCTCTCCTAAATTATTGGGTGTATTCTTGCACATTTTTTTCCTTCAATTGCCTAAAGTTTTTTGAGTTCATTATGGCTTTCTACATATGAGATAATGTATAAAAATATTGTTTTATTGCAGTAATGAAATCCATCCAGGATAGAATAATCTTACCATGCTTCTTGATCTCCTCCTTTGTCTTGGCTTCCCACCAAACAAGTATTTCACCTTCCATTCTCAATGAAGCTAATTGGATTTTGGTATCATCATCTTAAAGGTTCTGAATTCTCAATTAGACCTCCAATTTCCTCAAGTTATACCGCAATTTTTCACCATCCCCTCGCAATCCCATCTCACCCATTGAGGGTTGTTTCTAAGGACTAATAAGCAAAGGCTGCGTCTTTGCAAATACCATCATTGCATCCCTTTCCATGAGGACAACATTCCCTTTGTTGATCATTTCCTGAGCAAACCCCTAAAAACACTTGTTTTTGCCTTGGCACTGGTAGCCCGTTATGTCCTCGCGCCAATGAGAAAAATTAACACTAGCCCATGCCAGTTGGTGCTCTGTCCCAGTTAAGCACCCACGCCAATCTGGCCTTGCAAATACCATCATTGCATCCATTTCCATCAGGACAACATTCCTTCTGTTGATCATTTCCTGAGCAGACGCCTAAAAACACCTGTTTTTGCCGTGGCACTGGTAGCCCGTTATGTACCCGCGCCAATGGGGAAAAATTAACACTGAGCCCACGCCAATTGGCACTCTATCCTAGTTAAGCACCCACACCACTCTGATTTTGGAAAGTTTTTTAAAAAAAGAGGTGAAGTTTAGATTACAACAACTTCGTGGATGAGTCATCAGGAGCGGTTTCGCCTGGATAACCATGACCTTCCTCCTCTGGCCTCTTGTTTCCACCTTATGGAGAACCTCCCAAGGGATAAGGCCTCCCTTCCACTATTGTAGGGATCCCAACCTCCTCCTCTCCTCTATAAATATAGCCTTCATCCATTGATGAAGGGGCTGAAGGGCTGAAAGTCTTGAAGTGCCTAAGCTTTGAATCTCCAAATCCCCAAGAGCCTTTGTGCTGTAAGAGCCCTCTTTCTTCCCTTAAGGCCGACTCAAGTAAGGAGACTATCGTCGAGAGACTCTGGAGAGGTTTTCCCTTTCCCTGGTGAGCTTTGCGAGACGTGAACGACTGGAGACCCATCCGAAGGAGACCACGATGTCAGAACTTTGGTTGTAATCTCTTTCGATTGTTATTTAATGAATGATTACGATTATGGTTCCACTCTGTTTTCAATCATGTTAATATGAGTAATATCCTTTCTGACTAATATTTAGTTACGTATGCTGGATTTTATGCTTGTATCTGTTTGTTTCTTGCATGTGCAGGTGTCCATCTGCGGAGATCGTGGAGATTGTGATCTGCTGGGGCTGAGGAACGGGAACTCTTTCTTCTTCAGATCGTAGCATTGGATTCCAGGTAGGGTTCCATCTTTATTCTTTTCATTCATAACTAGGAGCTTGCGTCGTAACATTTTTTATTGTTGCTAGACCCCTGCTGGGCTAGTAGGGATCGCCTCTCTCCGCAGAGGGGATTTACCTCCTCAACAATTTGACGACTCCGCTGGGGATCGTCTAGTTTTGATTGTCTCATTTTGATTGTTTCACGGTTTTCCTTGCTTGGTTGGCCTTCTGGGCTAGGTTCCTTTATGAGTGTTTGGATTTTGGTTCAGCCCCAGAGGATCAGATCTGACCTATGCTTTTCCGAATTTTCACCTTTTCATAGTTGGCTTGATTGGTGCGAGTTTAGCCCTAACAGTCGCGCCAGTTGGTGCAGTTTGCCAGTTCATCACTCGCACCATCCCCTGTCTAGCGTGGATTACAGCCAGACAGTTGCGCCATTTCCTGTAGGTGGTAGGGTTACCCTTGTTCGGAAGCTTCTTTTGGTCAGTACTTTGCTTCTGGGTTTGTTGTGGATTCTGCTTGAAGTGGTGAGTCTGGTCTTGGTTGGGAGAAATTCTTTGTTTTTTCATTTTCAGGTGTTGGCGCTTGTTGTCAGTTAGCAACCCGCGCCAATTGGTCATTGGCACTAGTTTTCAATGTACAAGTCGTGCCAGTTGGCGCTAGTTGTCAATGTACAAGTCGGGCCAATTTCAGGATGTGTGAAATTTGAGTTTTTTTCCCTAAATCCTTCACCAGTGCGTCTTTCCCTTCTGGCCTTTCCTCTGTATGAGCATAGATTACATTGCTCATTGTTTGGAGTGTCTTCTTTCCATGATTGTTTGATGTAAAAGGGAATGAATGCCTTGTTTTCATCTCGTGCTTTGGAAGTCCTCTTTGTGTGTGACCTCATATGTCTTGTCGCCTTTCAAGGGATTTCGTGACAAAGTATTTTGAAACAACGATTGCATTCTTAGTGTTTTTTTGCATCCCTTTTGCTTTCATCCTTTCATTAAGGAGATTTGCGTTCTTTTAGTTTTCGTCTCATAGTTTTCCTTTCGTTAAAATGCATTAGATCACATTGCATTGAAAAGGATTTTTTGAGATCCATCATTGAACTTAGATTACATTGTTTAGTGATTGAAAACTAGAAATCGCTTTGATTGCATTCTCTTTTATTAAAAGCATGCATTAAGTAGATTCTCATTTTATCGAAAAATGCATTGAGTGCATTCTTATTATTTGAAAATAAAAAGGAAATTGTGCATAGATTACAATTACATAGTTTTCGGAAAAAGAATTTTGCATAGATTACATTGCATAATTCGCTTCGTTGAATGTTTTAGAATACTTTTGGACAGTGAAAGTCATCTAGTTTGGAAAAGTTTCGTTTTCAATTTTGCTGTTTGTTGCATCATTTTTTGAAGCTCTTCCCTTAACTAGATAGCATTCATCGAATTGAAAAGTTTTATTTTCTCATGTAGTCGCATACAAGAGATTGTCATATGACATATGGTAGGGCCTTGAAACCGAAACATAATTGAAGATCAACCATAAAATTTACTCAATTTACCTTAGGAAGCATTGAAACATTAACGAAATATTTAGAGGTCTAGGCTAGAGACGTGTTCCGGTGTCGTTAAACCTAGCAGCTATCGCTCGCCTTTTGGCTTTAGACAGCGCTAGTACGGACCTGTGCTCCCCATACCATCACGTATATAAACAGAGACCCCTCTATTTTTTCAATCCTTTATCCATAGGAAGCTGAGTCTGCCGCCCTATACCCGTGATACACTGAACACAACATTCGGGGAGATTGCCTGCACGTACGGAAAGTCCTTGGTTGATTTCTGTTTCATTATTGAAACCAAGGTGTATATTGCAGTTCACGGATATTTGGTACACCCTTTTTGCCTAGTATTCCCGAGCAGTAATTTGGTCTTTTCTGACTCCCTAAATTTGAAAAGATCATCAAGCGCTTGTCCTTTCACGCTTGTTTCCAATCTGAAAGTGATAGAGTCACCTTTTTCCTATTTCTCGACTCTTAAAATATGAAACGATAGAGTTTTGTTCCAATGTTTTAAAAATTAACTACCCACGAAATATTCCTAGTTAAAGTTAGTTTCCTTAGGGTGTTGTTATGAAGATTGTTTCTAATGGAAACTTTTCCGAAGTTTAGCAACCAAGGAATCCCCTCAGATGGGAATCCTAGTCCTTTTCCTCCTTTTGGAAATGTTGGTGCTCCTTATATGGCAATGTTGTCCCTTCTTGGGTTAACTGTTGGGTTGCCTGTTTGGTTGTTCTCAACCTCTGTGGTCCCGAATGTCTCAGCTTCTGTTCAACCAGTTCCTCCACCTGAACAACATCATGTTGATTCCAAGGTGGACCTCTCCCCTTCTTCGCCTGTTTCTGCGTCCTCCTCTTCTACTTCGCCTAGTGAAAGTCTGGATTCGAGTAACCAAGTGGCTAAGAAGAAGAAGAAGAAGACAAAGAAGAAGAATTCTGATAAAGGAGAGGCTAGCTCTGTGGCTATTGCGCCTAAGAAGCCTTCCATCGATAAAATTCCCAACCCTCCGTAGAAAGTCAAGTTCCCTTGCATGTTGTGCATGGGAGACCATCTTCTTCGAGAATTCCCTGGAATTCCCAAGGTGCTCGAAGTATGGTCCAATGGTTACCCATCGTTGCCTTTGGCTTCCGGGAGTCAAGTTGGGGGCACATCTTCAACTGGTGCTGGTAAGTCTCCTAAGAAGCAGGGTAAGATTACCAATCCCTGTAAGTTGTGTGAAGGGCACCATGCCATTCACCTTTGTCCGTATATGGATGAAGCCAAGCGAGTGTTGGACAACTCAACTATTTCTACACCATGCCTCCCGGCTGGTTACAAACAACTTTCTTTGAGTCCTCCGCTAGTTGATCCTACGATTGGTCAAGAATCATCCTTGGTCAATCCCGCTCACTCAGAAATTCGAATTCAGGAATCCGTTCCTGACCAACCATTGGTCGTGGGATCGGTTGAACTGGCCCCATCTACGGTGCACCAAGTCTTTTCCATTGAGAGTAGACCTCACATCCCTCAGGTTCTTCTTGTTTCTTCAGATTCCTCGGACTTGGAGAAATATTCTCTTGTCCCTATACCTCAAGAAGTTGCTCCTCCACCTCCCGTGATGGAGATCCTGGAGAATACCCCTCCCACCTTCGAGATGGAGGTCGTGGAGGATGGTTCTTCTTCTTCCATAACACCAGGGGAAGACCATCTCGGTTCGATGGTAGCCCCTCCAAGTAGTTTGGTCGCTTCCTTCGATTGGAGTCGATTTGCAGGATACCGCCTTCCGTCTTATGTGCCTTTCGATATCACAGTACAGGCTTTTGGTCTGGTCATACCCAACACCATTATAGACAAAGGCACATCTGTTAGTATTCTATCCTCAGCTACTTGGCAAGCTTTCAATTCGCTGTCGCTTGCACCTGTTACGCAGAATCTGTTGGCATTTAATAGAAGGACGAGTCAACCGTTGGGGATCCTTCCAAGGTTACCTATTACTTTGGGAGGTAAAACCGTCCATATGGACGTGATGGTCATTCCAGGCCCCTTGGATTTCAATATGCTCCTGGGGCGTGATTACACCTATGCCATGGGAGCACTCGTCTCCTCCCTTTTCCGTGTGGTCTGTTTTCCACATGAAGGACGGATCGTGACCATTGATCAGCTTTTGTTCTTTGGTCCTGATGTGGTAACTGGCACGCCATCATCCCTTCCTAGTTTTTATTCACCCGTCGTATCTACCCCACCGCAGATCAACTATGTGGTTGCCTACCCCATGCTTGTGCTCAATGATAGTGCCGTCGTGCATAGAGTGCTGGGGGCATTGGGTCCTGAATTCCAGGATGTTTTCCTTCCATCGGGAGTAGAACTCTTGGAAGCGATGACTTCTTGTTCATTATGATGAGGTCATTGGAGCAGAGTTCCTTGTCTTGTGTCAAGCTCCTTAAAAAAATGAAACAAGGTTGTCGGAGCAAATTTCCTTGTCTTGTGTCAAGCTCCTTAAAAAATGAAACAAGGTTGTAGGAGAAAAGTTCCTTGTCTTGTGTCAAGCTCCTTAAAAAATGAAACAAGATGGTCGGAGCAGGGTTCCTTGTCTTGTGTCAAGCTCCTTAAAAAATGAAACAAGGTTGTCGGAGCAGAGTTCTTTGTCTTGTGCCAAGCTCCTTAAACCATGAAACAAGGTGTTCCGAGGATAGTTCTTTTAATGTGTCAACCTCATTAAAACAATGACACACATTCCTGTTCAATTCGAGTCTTTGATAAGTTTTCATAAAATCCCAGTCGAGTCTGTCTCTTGATCTCGTAATTTGAACCTTCACTCCATCTTCCTTTCATATGGACTAAAGCTTGGGGGGCATGCACCTCGAATTGAGTCACCATGCTGGGGGCATGCTTACTTTTTAAAGCATAGTTTGTTTCCGTTCCAAGCTTGTGTAAAAATGAAACCAATTTCGAGCATAGTTTATCTTTGTTTCAAGCTTGTGTAAAAATAAAACCCACTTCAAGCAAAGTTTACTGATTTCAGGCTTGTGTAAAAATGAAACCATCCCCATTTTACCTCTTGTGATTGCCATTTTATCAGGCTGTTTTGCTAGATGAACCTTGGTTTTCTCACTCCATCCTCACTATCTGCTTGGCTGATCATATGCCTTCACTTAGTTGTTTTACCCGTTCCAGAGGAACCGCTGCGATGAGTGGTCTTTTTAGCCAGCCTCTCGACCTTTATCTTGTTTTGAGCAGTTCCACCATTATCGGAACCAGTTGCTACCCTTAATACAACTCGTTCCTCCAGGAGGAGTCAACTTTCAGCTCTTTTCTGACTCTCTAAACATGAAAATATTGCCGAGGCCCTTGCCGTTTCGATATCGTTAAAATGGACACGAATCGACATCTACCCAGTATACATTTAACCCTTTTTCGAGCTGGGATATATTGATTATGAAAAAGGAATACCCTAGCCTATCGCGACTAGGAGGTTTTCTTGGATATTGTTTTCTACCTTTTTGGGTCTGAGAAACTATTTACGAAAAGGGACCTTTGGAGTTTACTTTTCTGCTGTCTTTTCAAACTCTCTAAACATGAAAAGACGCCGAGTTCTTCCTTTGTCAGACTCGTTAAAATTTGATGACATTGGATTCAGTCGAAATGACGGTATCCGAGTTTCTCCTTCCTAGGACTCGTTAAATGCACTAGGATGGATTCGCCCGAAGGGCGGACTTATATTACAAGCATATGCTATCCCCTTCAAGCTTGTTATAAAAAATAATTGGGGTACTCGCCAAGCATGGTGGGGAAAAATGGAACCATAATCATTGTCGTGTCAGCAGTATGTCGCTCTTGAACATGGCACTTTTCTGCATTCGTGTCGGGTTGGGGACATCTCATCTCGTTTCTTCACTTTGCCTCCATGGGTTTTGGAAAATCCCTTTTGACCTCTCATCTACTCTTTGCCTCATCACCATGACCTCTAATCTTTTGATGTCAAATACTGCCAAATCCACTGTCGTGTCGTCAATATGTTCAAGAGAAGTTGACCTCTGCACATATCAACCTTCCTCTGATTCTCATCTGACCTTGATTCACAACAAAAACATCATGTTCCTCTGTCTCATGTCGATGATGTGGGAAACATTATGGCCCACCTTCGATCAAGGTCACTTCCTGTCAACTTCAGCTCATTATCCAGGAAGTTGATCTAGAGACTCCTTTATGGTACCTTGGAGCCTGCATGCCTCAATGGCAGGTTCATCGCATTCGACGTGGGATTTTCATCATTGGCCTCCGATCGAGTGATTCTGTGGGTGTTCGAAGCCAACTCATTGATTCACATGCCGTATATTGTACCTGTAGTACCCTGAGGGCCATTGTCATTATTGGTGGTTCCTCTTGCGTCTGTTAACAGCTCTCATCACTGGCTGGTAATCAGACGATGTTCTTGCATGTTCGACTTCAGCTCACATATTCCCATGCTTGAACTTGTACTTTGTTTGGGTCGAGATGGAGCGCAAGACCCTGGATTGTGTCTGTTGTAATCCAGGCTGGGATTGTGGATTATTATCATTATGTACATGACTCACTGATTGGATGGCTGCGACCATACCTGAGTCTATTTATTTGATCCTCGCTGGATGGCTGCGCCCATACCCTGGATCCAGATTATAGTGTACTCTGTTTCGGATGGCTGCGCCCATACCGCATATACATCATGTACTTGAGATATCAATTGTATTTTTCTACGCAGGTTCTCCGACGGTGGAGCTTCAGTTGAACATGTTCTCGTAAAGCATTTCACCCCTCTCTCTGTCGGGCCTCATGCTTTAGGGGGCATCTGTTACACAGTAATTTTTCACCGTCCCTGCAATTCCCATCTCGCCCATTGGAGGGTCGTTTCTGTGACCAATAAGTAGTGTCATGTCTTGCAAATGCCATCATTGCATCCCTTTCCATGAGGACAACATTCCTTCTGTTGATCATTTCCTGAGCAGACCCCTAAAAACACCTGTTTTTGCCGTGGCGCTGGTAGCCCGTTATGTACCCGTGCCAATGGGGGAAAATTAACACTAAGCCCGTGCCAATTGGTGCTCTGTCCCAGTTAAGCACCCGCGTCACTCTACTTTTGGAAAGTTTTTTAAAAAAAGAGGCGAAGTTTCGATTACAACAACTTCGTGGATGAGTCATCAGGAGTGGTTTCACCTGGATAACCACGACCTTCCTCCTTTGGCCTCTTGTTTCCACCTTATGGGGAACCTCCCAAGGGATAAGGCCTCCCTTCCACTATTGTAGGGATCCCAACCTCCTCCTCTCCTCTACAAATATAGCCTTCATCCATTGATGAAGGGGCTGAAAGGCTGATAGTCTTGAAGTGCCTAAGCTTTGAATCTCCAAATTCCCAAGAGCCTTTGTGTTGTAAGAGCCCTCTTTCTTCCCTTAAGGCCGAATCAAGTAAGGAGATTATCGTCGAGAGACTCTGGAGAGTTTTTCCCTTTCCCTGGCGAGCATTGCGAGACGTGAATGACTGGAGACCCATCCGAAGGAGACCACGACGTCAGAACTTTGGTTGTAATCTCTTTCGATTGTTATTTAATGAATGATTATGATTATGGTTCCACTCTGTTTTCGATCATGTTAATATGATTAATATCCTTTCTGACTGATATTAGTTACGTATGCTAGATTTTGTGCTTGTATCTGTTTGTTTCTTGCATGTGCAGGTGTCCATCTGTGGAGATCGTGGAGGATTGTGATCTGCCGGGGCTGAGGAACGGGAACGCTTTCTTCTTCAGATCGTAGCATTGGATTCCAGGTAGGCTTCCATCTTTATTATTTTCATTCGTAACTAGGATCTTGTGTCGTAACATTTTTATTGTTGCTAGACCCCTGCTGGGCTAGTAGGGATCGCCTCTATCCGCAGAGGGGATTTACCTCCTCAACACAAAGATAATATAATTGTAGAAGGAATGATACTATAATTTTCATCATTCATGAAACTAATTAGAAAATTACATGAATCATTTGTCTACTGACCCTTGCAGAAAAATCAGAAATTGAAGTTGTAAATTGCTTGTAATTGAAAGAATAATTCTACTATGTTTTTGTAGTGAGGGAAAGGAATGGTTTCATTGTTCTATGATGTTCTCTTGACCATTAAATCACAACTTAGGGTTTTTATTCATCCTAATTGAGCTAATGTTGAAGTGGGGGGAAAATATAGTGAAGGAAATTTGTGTTATAGGCATGCTAAAGGAGGACATGTAGTTCTATAGGAGGGGTTCCGACGGTGTTTTTAGGGTGGAGATGAAGTCTTGAAAGCATGAAGAGGTGTATCAACGTTATGGAGTGAGGAGGAAGTTTTCGGAAGCCTCCTAGCCAAGCCCAACACCTCTTGGAGGTTTGTCTTGAACCAGGATGACTTCCTAGTGTGTCCTAAATTTGTTGAGTAGAGTTACTGTGAAAATAGAGTCTTATATATGGGATTGAGAGATGTAGAGGGAATATGGAGGATTCCAACATGGAGTTGAAATATGTACCCTTGCAGAATAACACAGCCCTACAATCAGTCACACACATGCATTCTTTGATCATTAACATAGTAATAAGAACTATGATGGAAAATATGAGCTGAATTTAAATAACATCTATTTTATGCTTCTAACATTACTCAAGTCATTGAACTAGATTCCAATATATGTAAAGAAAGTATGCAGAAGGGAAACTGTAATGCATCTATTTCAAAGAAATAATAAACACAATATTTTTTATGGAGATTATGAATTATTCCAACCATTCTCCTACAAGATAGGTGATGCAGAAGCTTCTAATCACAATTTTTTTTTATAGCTTAACCTCTACAGAAATTAAAGAAAGGTATGGAATGCTTGAAGCTAAGAAAGAAACACAAATACACAAGAGGGACCTAAGACACTAGGTTGGGACAAAACCCAAGGGTCTCAGCCCTATGAAACTAACTTAGATGTATCTTAATAACAAGCTTCGCATTATCATAAATTAAAAGTATTATACATCACATAAAAATTCAAAATGACACTGTCAAGCTCTATGCTCAATATGTACACCTAGCTGAAACAGAAATCTGAATCCTAATGAGCTTTTAATCTTCTTTACTTATAGAAAGGATAGTTGATAGTAGATGCCTTGAAAATAGAAGTGATTTCCTCCTTCATATAGAAAATAGTGGATCTTGTCCTTATTAAGCTTCAATTGCATGAGGATTGACTCGGTTTCCAATGAATTCAATCTAATGACAGAGGATATTATGATCCCAAGCCAATTTAGGGAGTTAAGGAGGTGGGAAAACCCCATAAATTCTCTCTTTCTTTTCTCCATCGAGACTCCGCATTAGTGAATACCTAAGAAAATATTCATTGTCTTGCAGTTAAACCACATTAGGCCACATACTATGAGAAACACCTTTTAATCTTCCTACTAAGTATAATATAACAAAATATCTGAATTAATGTGAGAAAATCAAACTTCTAAGGTTGTAGGATGGCATCATGATCTTCAAAATATACCTATTGATGATATTCATCAGTTGTTATGTGATATACTTGAACTCATCTAATAAGAGTTTCTGCAACCATGTTATCGTTAACCTCAATGTACTTTATCTTGAAGTCAAACTGAATGAGCATAGCCAATGATCTATCTTTCCCAAAATTCAGAGTAGGTTGGTCAAGCAAGTATATCAACCCGTTGTGATCAATCATAAATATGAACCTCTTGCCAAGAAGATAATTGCTCCACATATTCAATGCATTAATGATAGTTTCCAACTCAATATCATGCGCCACATAGTTCTGCTCATGCTCATTCAGTTTCCTTGACTCGTAGCATACCACCTGTCGATCTTGCATCAAGACTCTACAAAATCCTCTCCTGCAAAAATATGTACACAAAAAAACTCTTTTTTCTGTATTTGCAATATTTATAAATGGAGTGTTAGTAATAAATTGCCTCAAATGCTCAAAAATAGCTACACATTCCTTTTTTCATTCAAATTTATATCCTTTCCTCTACAAAGATGTAATATGATAGGAAATTTGAGACAAGTTTCTAATGAACCTCCTATAATAACTTTCTAACCCCATGAATTATTTGACCTCATCGACTTTCTTAGGAGCTTCCCATTCCATTATAGCTCTTATATTTTCTGGGTCCAGTGCTATACCTTCCTTGGAAACAACATATCCAAAGTAATGAACTTTTTTCTAAACGAAATTTCACTTACTAAGATTGGAATATAAATGATGCTCTCTTAAAAATCTCAATATTGTTGCTAAGTGTTCGGCATGATATTCCTCATTCCTAGAATATATCAATATATTGTCAAGGAATACTATAAAAAACTTGTCCAGGTAAGGACACAACAAATTATTCTTCAAAAACAAGAAAGTAGTTGGAGATTTAGTCCAACCAAAAGGAACCAGAACAAACTCATAATGCCCATACTTGGTTAGGAAATTAGTTTTGTACATGTTCTCTTCTTTGATGTGTACTTGTTGATATATTGATCTCAAATCAATATTCGAGAACAATTTGTCTCCCTTTAATCGATTAAATAATTCATTCATCCTCAGTAACATATACATGTTCTTAATCGTCACCATGTTCAAATTTCGGTAACAAATGCACAACCTGAGAGTACCATCCTTATTCTTGAAAAATAACATTGCTACACCCCAAGGCAACATAGTTGGCCTAATGTATCCCTTATCAATAATTTCCTTCAAAAACAAATTTAGTTCCACTAATTATGGAGTGCTCATATTATAAGTTTCCTTTGATGATTTTGTTGATCATGGAACCAACTGAGTAGAAAATTCGACTTCCCTATGAGTAGACAACTTTGAAATATCTACTCGAAATACATCTTGAAACTGATGTAAAACTATATAGCTCTTCAAGACTTCCACATCCTCAACAACATTACCTTTGTCAATAGAAACATGCACTGCAAATAACACACACCCTTTCCTGCAACTTCTCTTTACCTTCATGGTTGTACCATACTCACCGATGTAGGATTCTTCTTACTTGCAAGATTCTCTTTTCTCCATCATCATCCAAGCAATAAATATCCTTCTCATAACAATCCACCTTACTCCTATAAAATTACAGCCAATCCATACCCAACAACATATTGTATGATCCCAATGGACGCACATTTATAGGTAATGATGTAGGAATAACATTCAACCCAAAGGCACAAGCTCTTACCCAATGATAACGTATTTTCTTTGTACCTATAACCAAATGCACCAATGAAGACTTTGCATGCATTTCTTTTCTCAAACCACACTTATCCACCGAGTTAGAATTAACATAACATTACTTATATCTAGGGTCAATCAAAAGGGAAACAAATTAATCATACAACTTACCTTCCATATTGAAAATGGGTGTCTCATGACCTATCTTCTTGTTACGAAATGACACATAGATCCAAGGAATTCTATACCCAACATCGCCAACTATCTCCACCTCCTGAGCACTATAGATATGAGTTCTACCACCCTTATACAACAAACAATCTTTTGTGTGATTATCCTTCCCACATATCCAACATTGCAAAGGCCCACTACTTTTGTTTTGATTCTCTCTAGGCTGAGACCAATTTTCCTTCTCCCTACATTTTTAGGTGTTCCTTGCTTCGATGTTGATTTTCCTTTATTCTTTTACGTCCCTTTCCAAACATGCTTACACTTGGTCTTATGCGTCAATTTATCATAATATTTTTTCAAATTTCCAATGACTTCTTCCATTAACCGAAGCTCATCATACCAAATCCGATCCTTAAATCTTGACATCCCATTGATAAATATCTGAAATTTTTCCCTCTCATTCATAATATACAACACATACCTCAAAAAATATAGGAACTTAGTTATTCACTTCTGATCTGTCATAGATCCCATATTTAGCTAATAGAACTCCTTTGAATTTCCATCATTCTACCTTTCTTAAAATTACTTCTTCTTAAAGAGTCTCTTGAATTCATGGCAACTCCACCCCTATGTCCTGATGTGTCTGACATGCTTCACATCTTCCCATCAAATGTCTGCTTTCTCTTTAAGACAAAAAATATCTATCTTTTCCTTAATGTTCTCTATAGAGTCATGTCCCTTAAATACATTATTCATACCAAACAACCATGGCTTTTCATCTTCCACTTTCTTCAACTCTACATTGAATGTAGGTGGCTTAGATTTCTTGAAATTATCTGGAAAATATCCCTCTCACTCCTCTTGTAAGGATGATAGCGATGATGACCATAACACTTGTTTGAACTAGAACTAGAATAAAACTCATAGCCAGTATCTCTCCTATCAAGTGTATCCAAGAACCTTCCATCCCTGACTATGTCATCCTTGTCTAATCTGCACCTGCCATGAGACCCATCACCATATGCCCCATTATTGTTGTACTTCTATCTGTAACTAATCCATAATTGTTTTTTTCTCTACAAATATAACAAAATATGAAGGATAACTACATCAAATTCTTCTTGTTTCTTCTATGCCCTAGAAACTCTTTCTTCTGACTTAATGATTCGGCTATTATCTTCCTTACAACTTCTAATTTTTTCCTTTATACTTCTTAAGATATCTCCTATGCTAGGAGAGTACTCATCTCTTGGTTGTTCGTCTGATATATAAGGAGAGTCTCATGAACTATAATCCAGCATTCAAGTTATCATATATGATTCTCTTCTTCTAGCAGACATACCATGTCAGATAAAACAAATATAAACATAATCAAAATACCTTGGTAAAGTTTAGGGGATGTTATATTATTTGTACAAATAAGTCCATATGAGCATCATACGTGTATATACATAATAATATCAATATATCGGCATCACGAATGATATCACAAACTACATATAATGACCCCATGTGTAATAGCCATAAACATGGAAATGTGTGCATAGAAACCACATAGTGTTGTGTAACCAACTCCAAAAATAGAAGAAAAGAGATATCAACGCCTTACAAATAAGCCTCTTCAAGGGGGCAACCTCCAATACATTACATAAATGAACAATTCTTGGATGATATAATTTAAAAAACCTCCTTTCTATATATAGGAGTCCATGGGGCCATAATGTAATCCTAGTGGGCCACAATGTAATCCTAGCTGACCTAACAATAATAATTTAAGGGCACAATAATAACAAAATAAATTTTGGTATAATAACAATAAGGGGGTTGCTAATAATAATAAGGACTAGCAGTAATATAGGGACTAACACGCCCCTCTCCTTCAAAAGTGTTGTCCTCAGTAGCGGGTAGCTACGGAACAACACGTATAAAATTCTCATCCTCACATGTCGAATCTACGTTGGGTAAAGTACTTCCACTTGATGAAGATACTACGACCACATTGATCGATTCAGTAGTTTTCGAATTCTTGTTTAATGATCATGGGATTCCAATATGATTTTTCCTTCCTCATCAAGTTCTGGTAATATTGTTTGAACTGGAAGATTTTCACCGATAACCTTCTTTAAGCATGAAACATGGAAAATTGGATGTACTCGCGAAGAAGCAGGAAGCTCCAATTTGTATGCCATAGTACCAATCTTTGCAACACCTTGTAAGGACCATAGTACTTTGGCGATAATTTATTATCCTTCTTTGCTTGCTTGAGGGACATTTGTTTGTATGGTTGTAGCCGTAAAAATACCCAATCTCCTACATCAAAACTTCTCTCGCTACGATGTTGATCTGCCTGTTGTTTCATTCGATTTTGTGCCAAATTCAGGTTATCCTTTAAGAGTAGGAGAACTTCTTGCTGATGCTCGATGTGATCTTCCACTGCTTGAACCTTCGAATTTTCTCTTAAATATGATGTGATGGATGGTGGATGATATCCATAAAGTGCCATAAATGGGGTCATTTTTGCTGCAGTATGGAAGGAAGTGTTATACCACCATTCAGCAAGAGGTAACCACTTGACCCATTGTGTTTGTTTATCGGATACAAAACAACGAAGATATCCTTCCAAACATTTATTTACTATCTCAGTTTGACCATCAGATTGAGGATGATAAGATGAGCTATGAGCTAATTGAGTACCCAACCAAGAAAATAACTCCGTCCAAAAATTTCCAGTAAAAATGGGATCTCTGTCACTCACAATAACCCTTGGGTTTCCATGTAGCTTTTGAATTGTGTCCATAAATGTAGTAGCAACTGTATTTGCTTTAAATGGATGAGATAATGCACAAAAGTGTGCATACTTGGTAAGTCTATCAACTACCACCATGATGACACTCTTTCCTTCAGACTTAGGTAAACCTGTGATAAAATCCATTGAAATATCCTCCCAACGTTGACTTGGAATGGATAAAGGTTGTAGAAGTCCAGGGGTCTTAATTGTCTCAAATTTATTCTGCTGGAAAACCAAACATTCCACCACAAACTTTTGAATATCAGATTTAAGGCCATCCCAAAAAAATTCTTTCTTCACCCTGTGGTAAGTTTTTAAAAATCCTGAGTGTCCTCCTAAAGGAGAAGTGTGCAATTCCAGAAGAATATTTTGTTTTAGTTGTGAATTCTTACAAAGATATAAGCGATCTTTGTACCATAAGGAATCATTTTTCCAACTAAATGTATCAGATGTACTAGGATCTTGCTGCAACTTTTGAATGAGTGTCCATACATCTTTGTCCTTCTTCCATTCATCTCTTGCTTTGGTTATCCAATATGGTTGGATAATAGAAATGGCACAAAGAAATGCTTCCACCTCTTCATTCTTTCTTGAGAGTGCATCTGCAACAACATTAAGCTTTCCTTTTTTGTAGATTATTTGAAATTCATAACCCAACATCTTTGTTACCCATTTTTGTTGCTCTTCTGAAGATAGTATTTGTTCCAAAAAGTGTTTAAGACTATCATGATCAGTTTTTACCTTGAAGTGTCTTCCCATTAGGTAAGTTCTCCATTTCTTTAGTGCATGCAGTATTGCTAACATTTCCTTCTCATAAATAGGTTTTTGTAAATACTTTCCTTTGATTGGACGATTTTCAAAAGCAATGGGTCTTCCTTCCTGCATTAAAACTGCACCAATTCCATTTCCTGAGGCATCACATTCCACAATAAAGGTTTTTGTGAAGTCTGGCGTAGCTAAGACCGGTGCTAGGCACATTTCCTCATTAAGATGTTCAAAGGCCTTAGTTGCTTCAGGAGTCCATGAAAATGCATCTTTCTTCAATAATGTTGTTAGAGGTGCTGCTATTCTCCCATAATTCTTAACAAACTTGCGATAATATCCTGTTAACCCAAGAAATCCTCGCAACTGCTTTATTGTCTTGGGGAATTTCCATTCCTTAATGGCTTTAATTTTGTTAGGGTCTACTTTAACACCTCGTGAGATATAATATGACCCAGATATTCCACCTCTTGTACTCCAAAGAAACATTTGGATGTTTTTGCATATAATTGTTTCTCCTGCAATAGTTTGAGCACCCTGACAACATGTTCAACATGATCCTTCCAAGACCTGCTGTAGATTAGTATATCATCAAAAAATACTAGCACAAATTTTCTAAGGAAGGGCTTGAAAATGGAATTCATCAACCCTTGAAATGTAGAAGGTGCATTGGTAAGGCCAAAAGGCATGACCAAAAATTCATAATGACCCTCATGAGTTCTAAATGCTATTTTTGGAATATCTTCAATCTTCATTCTAATTTGATGATATCCTGAACGAAGATCCAACTTGGTAAAATAAATTGCTCCATGTAATTCATCCAATAATTCATCAATCACAGGAATGGGAAATTTATCTTTAGTGGTGAGCTTATTGAGCTCCCTATAATCTGAACACATGCGCCATGATCCATCCTTCTTGTGTACCAATACTACAGGAGCAGAGAAAGAACTTTGACTAGGTTGAATTATACCCGCCTCTAACATTTCTGCAATCATACGTTCAATTTCGCTCTTTTGGAAGTAAGGATATCTATAAGGCCGGATGTTTGGAGGAACACTTCCCGGAATCAAATGAATAGCATGATCATGATCACGAATAGGTGGGAGTCCTTTGGGAGTTTCAAACACCTTGGAATGATTGTCCAAGACTTGTTGGAGATCTGCAGAAATAGATGATTTTGATGTCGGAACTTCTAGTGAGCATAATTGTGCAATTACGCCTCGTTGTTCTTTCTTTATAATATTTGTCATGACATTAGAGCTTATTATCCTTCCCGGCTTCCCTTCAATACCCTATAATTCGATTTCCTTTCCTTCTGAAAAAAATCTCAAGAAAAGTTCTTGAAAATTAAAAGCTACCATCCCCAAAGATTGTAACCATCGTACTCCTAGTACAACATCAGCACCTCCCATGGGAATGGAAAGCATTGGACTAGTCAATACATATTCCCCCATAGTTAGCTTGATATTATGGCATTTTCCAGAGCAATTTATAGTTCCTACATTTGCAACCATCACTTGACATTCTGGTGCTGGGTATAGGAAACAATTTAATTCCTTGGCTACCTTAAAATGAATAAAATTATGCGTGCTACCTGAATCAATCAACACTATTACCTTTTTCTTCTTTATTTGTCCTTCTATCTTGAGAGTTTGAGGAGTGGTAATTCCTGCCAGTGCATTGCATGATATGTTCAGATTCATTTCTTCCTTTTCTAGGGCTGGTTCTTGGTGTATATCCTCTTCTTGTTCATTTCCTTCTTCCTCTTCATAATCTATGTAAAATAATTTCTTCTTAGCACACTTATGACCTTTAGTGTATTTGCTATCACAACTGTAGCAAAGCCCTTTTACTCTTTTTTCTTCCAATTTTTGTGGTGTCAACCTTGTAGGTTGTGGAAATCTAGGCGTAGCAACACTTCCTTCTTTATAGAATTGAGTGGTAGGCTTCCTTGTCGCCATAATTTTACATTCAACTTTTCTTGCCAACCTGAATGCCTTCTCCAATGAATCAGGTTCCAAAACGGGAACTCAATGTTGAATGTTATCCTTTAAAGTGCCTATGAAGAGATCAATCCTATGTTCCTCTGGAATATCAGTTACCCTTATATTCAATTTTTGGAAGTCCTTAATGTGTTGCTCCACTAAACCCTTTTTTTTGAGATTTATCAATTGGCTAAAGAAGGTGTTGCTCTTTGTATCCTCATAATGTGCTATCATTTCCTCCGTAAAAATTGACCAAGTGACAATTTTTTTACGGGAGCAAAGCCATCGATACCATACAAATGTATTTGTTCTAAATGTAAAGTTGCAATGCGTACCTTTTGTGTGTTTTGCACATTATGGAGATCAAAATATTGCTCCATCTGTAGTATCCATGTTACAGAATCCTTTCCATCAAACTTCCTCATATCCATTTTTGGAATATGGTGGTTCTTCCCGCCAACATTAGAGTTTATGAAATCATGATTAACATTGATTTTGTTCTCATCATGAGGTTCTTATACTATCTTTTCACCATTAGGAAACATTTCTTGTATCAACTTTGTCAAACCTTCAATGTCTGTTTTTAGATCATTCTTCATGTTTTCCATGTTGTATTTCATGTCATCCATCTTAGCTTCCATGCCAGCTTCCATGCCATCCATATTAGCTTCTACGCCATCCATATTAGCTTGCACGCCATCCATCTTAGCTTCCACGCCTTTCTTCAAAACTTCCATTTCATTTTTTGTTGCTCTTTGCGAGAGTGAAATTTGTTGCACTTGCTCTTGTAATTTTGATAGATCATGTTGCAATTCTTCATATTCATGAGTCATAGTAGAGCCTTCTGAAGGCTTAATGGGTGTTGAATTATTTTTACGGGGCATATTTTAGAACCCAATACTGATATATATTCTACAATATGCCCTTGGAATCAATTCAAATTGATTCTTCAAACAAGACTTATGCAATTCGAAAACAAAATACACACCTTTTTCTTGCTTTTGAGGAGCTCAATATTGAAATTGGATTATATTTGAGATTGCAGCACTTCAATATTTTAATTTCAGTACCAAAGTAGCCCTCTGAATCATCTTTCGAATGCCACAGGTCTGACCTAATTTTGATTCTCCAAGACAAAGTTGTGTCCAATCTCCCACAATGACCTAATTCTGGACTGGTTCAGTAGAGAGAACTTATATGACTTTCCACGTCTCACTGTTTCGTCCTTTGTCTCTAAAATTGATAGCCAAGAAACTAAAGTCCGTGTACTTGTGACCACCTTTTATGGAACTCCAATCCGATGCCCAGAGAGAGAGTTATTGAACTTTTCCCACGATCACCTCTTTGAGATGAAATTCAGGAGCTTGAAAAAGCACAACCTTCCACAGATCATATCTCCAAAAATATTGCAAACCAAGCTCTGAAATTTTTTGAAGAATTTCTTCAGGATTTCAGCTCCACACCATATGAATTTCAGATTCTAAACCTTCGTAGAATATTTTTGATAGCGCAAATGCCACGATGACCTATTTAGGAGCCTGACAAAAGACCTAAATTCCACAGATAATATCGCCAAAAATATTGCAAACCAAGCTCTAAAATTTTTAGACAATATTCCTCAGGATTTCATCTTGGCACCCTAAAATTTTTAGCTTCTGAAACTTCCTATAAAAACATTCATAGCGAAAATTCCACGATGACCTATTTGGAGCAGCGAAACCCTAGAATCCAAACCTCTGATACCAAATGTTGTGTAACAAGCTCAAAAAATAGAAGAAAAGAGATATCAACGCCTTAGAAATAAGCCTCTTCGAGGGGGCAACCTCCAATACATTACATAAATGAACAATTATTGGACGATACAATTTACAAAACCTCCTTTCTATATATAGGAGTCCATGGGGCCATAATGTTATCCTATTGGGCCACAATGTAATCCTAGCCGACCTAACAATAATAATTTAAGGGCACAATAATAACAAAATGGGGGTTACAAAGGTACAATAATAACAATAAGGGGGTTTCACTAACAATCATAAGGGACTATACAAGTAATATAGGGACCTAACACATAAACATTCAGATGCATGCATGGAAAACATATTCCTACTATCATGTTCAAGTATTGAACTTGGGAGATCTAATACCATCCTATCACTACACCGTCAAAAATTTACCCAATTTTATGAGTCTTCCAAAGTAAACATGAGACAAAGAGTTACTATTGTTGGGCCAAGAAAAAGGGAAGCAAAACAGACAAATTGTTTACCGGATGACCGAAATACAACAGACAAGGGAGGCAGACAGAATCATACCAGCTCTTACGAATCGGCAGAAAATGGAAAGGTACGTCCATGCTTGGAGTACTCAATTGACAGCCATGACTTAGCAGGGTCCCATAGTGAGAAAGGTTCGTTACTACTCCTGAATTCACTTTTAATCTATAAAAGGCCGAAGAATGAACAAGAAAAACAATTCCTGTAATTTAATATTTCTCTAATAAACGTACTTGGACATAATCGTGAAGTTTTGTACTAATGTATTGCTCGATGGATTAATGAATAATTTGGTGTTTTTTGGAATAGACAACTTCTGAGTATTCCTTAGCAGCAGGCTTCTAGTGGCTTTGGGCCCAACCCTAGGGTTCTTCTGCTACTTCTATGCTTTATGTTTATTTACAGAATTTTCGTTTCAGGTCATCCATTGCGTTTCACAATACATCATTGAATTGGTTAATTGCGAGCATGAAATGTTATATCTTGATTTTTACTAGACTAGTTTACCATTCTTGTTATTTTATCTGAATTCAATGTTTTTTCAATTGTTAGGTTAGCTACAATACGATTGCTGTTCAATTATACATATTGTTGACGTTTGATATTTTCATCATTATTGTGGGCATTGGATTGACGTTTAATTCAGAAGGATGTTATTAGTCGATTAAAAAATAATTCCATTGAAAAATCTAGAATAATTGATTGTTGTTCAATTTTATTAGACTTGTTGTTCAATTAATTAAAGTTATTGTTAAATTCATCAGAGCATGTTTTTAAATTGCAATTTATTCTTTTCAATATTAAGTAGTTACTTTTGCATAGGCTTAGAACAAAGTTAGCTCCCTTGAAGAGTCAGAAACATTTCATAATTCACTCCGAAGTTGGTTTCATTGAACTTTGAGAATTAGACAATATTCCTTATGATAATTTAGCTTAGTTAACCTCTGATGCCACTTTCATATATTGTGCCTACACTCTTTAAATAACAATACTTCCCCTAGGCTGATAATTAATGAAGAGAACTGAGGTTACCTTTAAAGATTCACCTTTATGACCCAACATTTTGGCTTCGTTGCTGGGGAGAGTGTTTGAGAGTGATGTCCCTTATTTCTTTTTTCCTTTTGTTGTGAAGAACTGGGTATTGAAAACAAGAGATAATAACCTGCGTATCAGTAAGAAAAATACTTTCTCTCCATCCCGATTCTCAAAAATTGTGTAGAGGTTGGTAGGATAGGTGTCCTTGTTTATGACTAGGAAGAAAAAGATAGATCAAAACCCCCAGCTTAAATCCACAAAACCCAAGGGATTGGTGGTCCTTGGAAGAAAAATATATATAGAAAAAATAATTAAGAAGGTGGAATCCCAGGCATTTGTAGGACCCAGAACCATTCCCACTCAGAGTCCTTCTATATTCCCTCAAGAAGCAACCTCACCATTTGTAGCCCATGTCGAGATTCAAAGTGAAACATAAGGGTCTAAACAAAGCCTTTAGACAATGGAGCACGTAATTCCTAACCCTAAAAGAGAGGGAAGTTCTTGCAATTTACGGGAAGGAGGAGGAGAAAGTAGCAGTGCAGTACAAGTAAAAACTATAGAGCCTGAATCCCCTGAGAGAGTGGCTGAGACAGAGACACCCAATATCCCAGATCGGGGAAGTGTTGTACATCTTCCTCTAAATCCACTCCGTAATTCCTCCCAAATTATTCCACCAGAATAAGAAATCCCTGAAGATTATTGGCATATTTTTGGACAAATGGCAAGCAACCAAAACCATAAGAAAACATCAACACTGGAGTATCTCATTGTTGATCTGGTCACAAATGCCCCTATGAAAGCCATTACATTACAAAACATCCCCACCTTCCATGGGCTCACCTCAGAAGATCTGGATGAATTCTTATTTGAATTCGATGTCTTATGTAGGGGATATGAATACACAATCGTCCGTCAGAAACAAAAACTATTTCCGTCTATGTTGAAAGGGATGACATTACGTTGGTTTATCGGGCTCGATGGAGGAACCATTAATAGTTGGGATCAAATGAAAAAATCCTTTCTCAATAAATATCAAGACTACTACCGGACTCTAGAACTCAAAGATGAAATCTTCAATATGTCTCCAAGATACAATGAGAAGAATACATTGAAATATTTCAATATAATTTGCAAATATCTCCATATAGTACATTATCTAAAGATATCTTAAAAGAAATGATGATTAAGGGAATGAAAGAAGAATGGCTCAAAACACTTAGTATAATGGCAAAAGAGGACATATATGAAGAATAATATGAGGACATAATTGCACTGTGCATCAGGTGTTCTCGACGTAGTACGCGAAGTAGGCCAACAGGGCAAGACTCAGCTATAAGGAATTATAAACAGTCTAGTGGCAACGTGACCAGAGCATAATTTGGTAATATTTTCGAATATTTTGAAACTGATATGTTGGGCACCCTGAAAATGCAGCCAAATGTCCTACAAGACAAGAAGAAGCAAGCTATAGGGAACAAAACCTGGCTGTCTTTTTTCCACGATGTAGGAAGAAGCATATCCAACAAGAGTTTCCATTAGACATGGTCCATACATGCACTATTTGTACCAAGGACCATGCCACTGACCATTGCCCTTCACTTACGGGAGTGAAAGTGGTTTTTAAAGATGAAGAATAAGATATAGAACCAGTTTATCTAATGAATGAACGTCAACAGTGGCAAGAGCGACCAGGTATGACACAAGACCTACTTAGTTATTTTCTTCTCCACAATTTAATCAACATAACCTTGTAATAGCATGGAAAAATAAATCACCTTTTTCTGCCTGACCATCCCATCATTTTCTATGCCTCCTTGGCCAACACCACCCTCTTTAGGTAATAATTGGCAAAATTTTCCTTTTTCTCCCCCTTACTGGAAAAAAAATCCCTATCAGTCCCAGTGGCCTACCTCCACTTCACAGAACACAAATTGGTCTCAAAACTGGCAACAAACTTTTGGAATTACCAATCGACCGATGGGGAAAGAGGCTCAGAATCAACCTACATTACCAGCTCCATACCGAGTCCAATGCAATCCTTAGCCGATCGTGTGTCCTCAACTGCTAGCTGCGCCTAATCCTAACCCAAATAACAGTTTGGTTCAGCTAATCCAGATTGTCGAAAACCCAAAACAAAAGAGTGAATAGAAGCAATGCAATAAACTTAGGTTGAGATCAAGACGTATTATTTTACCTAAGGAAGATACGACCCTGCTACAACTTGAATCAGAAATTCCGACAACACCTAAACAATCAACTTGGCTGAAATAGAGGTAAAGCAGATCAGGGACACAATTGACCAAAGGGACATTGAAAACCTTATTATTTCCTCCCCTCCATTTCCTAAGAGATTAAAATTACCTAAAACAATAGTCTCTTCAGATTTTCATCTCCTAGGGGAATTAAAAACCTTTGTATTAAAATTCCTCTTTTGCAGGCTATCCAAGACATTCCTATCTATGCCAAGACAATTAAAGAGCTATGCAGAAAGAAACAAGTGAGGAAAGCAAAAAATATACCAATTATTCATGTGGTGGGAGCAGACTTACTCTTGGGTAAAGAAAAACTAGTAAAATATGAGGATCCAGGGAATCCCATAGTTACTGTAAAAATCTATGGCCACTACTTTTCGAACACATTGGTTGAATTAGGGGTAGCCATCAACATCTTAACCACAGAAACTTGCGATTAGTAATGCATAACAACATTAGAACCCACATCTACCTTGTTGGAACTTGCTGACAGATCTGTTATCAAACTAGAAGGAATATTATAGGACATCTTGGTTTCTATGGACTCATGGGAGTATCTGGTAGAATTTTTAGTTATTAGCCCAAAAAGTAGGTTATATGGGCACCCTCTGATATTGGGATGGACTTGGTTAGCAACATTCAACGCTTACATAGGTAGTCGGGCAGGCAGCATGACCATTGCTAGAGGTGATGGCATAAAAAATATTGCCATATACCCACTCGCCAAACCAAGTCTTCCCACTGTAGATATTCACAAGCAACCACATACATATTGGGAACAAAACATCTGTTCACCGCTGACTATAGTTAAAGAAATCAAACTCAAAGATCAAACTGAAGGTGATGTAATTAATAACTTCATGAATCAGCCACCTACTTCTAAAAATTTAAAATTCCAAATGTTAAAGTCAGTTCTTGATAATGAAGCATAGGAAGACCCCTTGGCAGACATTGATAATCATCACATACCCACAACTGTTGTTCGCAACAAAATACCAATTGAAATTGAGCCAGGAAAGGTTTTAAATATCAATGGCATTCTAGATAGTAACCAACAGCAAGATCTCATTAAGGTTTTACATAAATATAAGGGATAATTTGCTTGGGAATACCCATACATGAAGGGTATAGATCTTGAGCTATGCACACATCATATTTATACTGACAAGGATGCTCGACCTATTTGGAAACCCCAGCAGAGATTAAATCTGCATCTAAAAGACAGTGTAAAAGATGAATTGCAAAACCTACTCCATGTAAACTTCATCTATCCTATTTCAGACGGCAAATGAGTCTCTCCTTTACTAGTCGTTCTGAAGAAAAATGGGAAATGGCGAATCTGTGTGGATTACAGAGAACTGAACAAAGCAACACAGAAACACCACTTCTCCCTCTCGTTCTTTGATCAGGTCCTTGATACATTGGCAGGAAAGTGGTTCTTCTCCTTCCTTGATGGGTTCAGTGGCTATAATCAAATCCAAATAGCCCCTGAAAACCACGATAAAACAACCTTTACCTACCCATGGGGTAGATTTTCCTATTACAATTTGGGTTATGCAATGCCCCAACAACATTTCAAAGGGCCATACTTAGCATTTTTTATGATTTAATAAATGAAGGAATCTGATCTACATGGACGACTTTACCCCATATGGATATGATTTTGATCAAGCACTAGAAACACTATAAAAAGTATTGGAATGAGGTATTGCTACCAGCTTGTGTTTGAGCAACGCGAAATGTCTCATGATGATTATTGAATGAGTAATCCTAGGGCACTACATCTCTGCAGCTTGAATACAGGTAGATCTGGCAAAGATAGAGGTAATCCTTTTATTAACCACACCTTGTACTTAGAAAAAGGTACGTAGTTTCCTTGGGTATACAGGGTACTACCATAGGTTTATAAATAATTTCTCACAAATTGTTGCGCCCTTGTATGCATTAACTGGAAATGTTGAATTCCTTTTTTCTAATAAATGTGACATTGCTTTTTTAGATTTAAATAAATTGGTCTCAACTACACCAATCTTACGCAACCCCAATTGGAAGTTTCCCTTTCACATTTCCTCAAATGCATCCAACACAACAATAGGGGCAGTTCTCGGTCAAGAACAATTTAAAAATCCTTATGCTATTTACTACATCAACAGGAATCTCACTCCTGCCGAGTTAAACTATATAGTGACCGAAAAGGAATTTTTGGTTGTCATTTATGCTATTAATAAATTTATACATTATATAACTGGCTATCAAGTATTCTTGTATACCGATCACTCTGCCATTAGATATTTAGCCAATAAACCTATTACAAATGGAAGAGTGACTCATTGGTTGTTGCTTTTACAGGAGTTTGACATAACTATCAAAGACCACCCAGGGAAGGAGAACGTGGTTGCAGATTTCCTATTGAGGGTTCCAAAGTTATATTACTCACTAGTAGTTGACGATCTGTTCCCAGATGAGAATTTGTTTGTTCTAGTAGTAAACAAACACCATGGTACATAGATGTAGTGAATTATGTAGCAATAGGAAAGCTACCAAGACACTTGACATAAAAGTAACGGAAGTTGATTGTCCATCTTAGTGCTAGATTCTCCTGGATTAGCGAATATCTTTTTAATATAGGAGTTGATATGCATATATGCAGATGCATCCGAGAAGGCGAGATTTATGACATCCTAAGGGCCTGTCATGATGAGCCATGCAGTGTCCATTTTGCAAATCACAGGACGGGGCACAAAGTATTTCAAATGGGCTATTATTAGCCTAAAATTTTTAAATATGCCAAGAAATATGTCCAGGCCTCTGATAATTGCCAAAGAATGGGCCGCCCAGGCCAAGCTGATGAAATTCCATTTCAACCAGAGCTAGTAGTGGAACCTTTCGAACAGTGGGCACTGGACTTCGTTGGACCATTCCAATTGCCATAAAATCAAAAGACCTACATACTATTTTCCACATATTATGTGACAAAGTGGGTAGAAATAGTGCTACGGAAGAATCTGTGATCAATTTTCCCTTTCATATATTTGTGCGATATGGCTTACCTCGAGAAGTGATAATTGATGGAGGGGCACAGTTTGTGGGAAATAAAATTATGGCCACTCTGAAGAACCAGCATGTCATCCATAGAGTCACCTCTCCCTACCACTCGCAATAAAATGAGCAAGTCGAATGTACCAACAAATTCCTTTAGGAAATTCTCACTAAAATAGTCTCAATGCACCACCGGGATTGGGCTACTAGACTACCAAAGGATTTGTGGGATTACTGCATAACATGGCGAAACACCACTAGATATTCTCTGTACCATTTGGTATTTGGAAGGGAACCAATTTTTCCTATCAAATTTGAAATAAAAACTCTAAGGAAAACCCAGGAAGTGGGGTTGGATTTGACGGAGGCCCAGATTAGAAGACTCCAGCAAATAAATGAATTGGATGAAACATGCTTACTTTCTATACAACGCATTGCAATTGTTCAACAACATTGAGTGAAGTGGAATGACTACCTCATAAAAAACAATACATTCCACAAAGGATATTGGGCACTTCTCTACAAATCTAGAATCCAAGACATCCTGGGTAAATTGTAGACAAGGTGGCTTGGCCCATAGGAAATCCAGGAAGTACACAACAATGGTACAATTACCTTGACTACCATAGAAGGATCTGGTTCCACCTTTCAAGTTAATGGACACCGAGTGTGCATCTATTATGAACCACTTACAAATGAGTATTTCTGCCAGTAGTTGCGTGACGATCCCACCATCAAAATTTTAGCTGTAGGGGTGATGTCCCCTTAGCTTTAAGTTCATGAACATTTGTTATTTCCTCTTGTAAATATTGTATATATGCCCCTTGTAATTTATATTTTTTCTCATTATTCTACATTCCTTCAACTGCATTCTTTCCCTTTATCCTTTCTTTCATGTGTTTATTTTTTCTATTCAAACCTTTGAACTGTTGTTGTTCAATCCAATTGAACAGCCACCATTCAATCAAATTGAACAACTATTGTTCAATCGAATTGAACTTTTGTTGTTAAATTCAATTGAGCAGTCGTATTTTTGTGTGTTTATTTTTTCTTTTCAAACCTTTGAATGACTACTTTTCAGTCCAATTGAATAGCTATTGTTCAATCATATTGAACAATTGTTGTCCAATTCAATTGAACGACCATATTTTTGTGTGTTTATTTTTGATGTTCAAACCTTTGAACGGCTATTGTAATCCAATTGAATAGCTTTTATTCAATCAAATTGAATAGTTGTTATTAAATTCAATTGAATGGTCGTATTTTTGTGTGTTTATTTTTGCTGTTCAAACCTTTGAACAAATACTGTTCAATCCAATTGAATAACTGTTGTTTAATCGAATTGAACAGTTGCAGTTCAACCGAATTGAACAACTGTTGTTCAATTCAATTGAATGGTCCTAATTTGCGTGTTTAGTTTTTTTGTTCAATCCAATCGAAAATTTGTTGTTCAAACAAATGGAACAGTTGATGTTCTTTCTTTTTTTCTCTCTATGCATGTTTTTCTTCTTCCATTTTTTGATGATATCTTTTTGAATATCCACTCCACTTCACACACCCTCTCCGTAAAAGCCATTTTTGGAAGTAAATTGGCACCTTTAGAGGAGAAAAGTAGTGATACTACTAATATGGTGATCCTTTGAAACTTTGATGGAAATCTCTACTCTGGAAGTTCCCATGGTTTATCTATGAAATGAAGGGATAAACATATCCTCTTCAAACATACTATCACACAATTCATTTTCATGGTCTTATGTTGGTATACCTTTCTACACTCTCAAGTAGTAACTCTCCTTGACATGAGGATATAGGAATAAATAATATTAATTGTATTGGCATCATTTTACTTCTCACTCCATCCCTAACTCTTAAGGAGTTAATGATCCTCCCTTCATGTATAAAGAACAATAAAATATTATGTTTATATGCAAATTTTTAAGAGGGAATAGGGGGTCCCATCACGAGCCAGGCTACCATGATCATAAGGTTTTAACAGGTGACATGCCCACAATGGCCAACACACCAGGGTAATGACCTTATCGGTAGCTCAATTTGCTTAAAGGACATGAAGTCTCATCACAAGCCGACCCAGTCACTCTGTTACAATCCTAGTGAGTGTGACATAGCCATAACTGCATTTACCCACTATCTACACATTGTTTGCATTTCATCATTTTATCCTCAAGAATTATTTCTTTCAAATGTAGTGAAATCACTCTAAAGATATACTTTACATTTAATGTTTACACGGCAGCTATCAAACTTTACACAAATCTCTGTGTAATTCATTACTCATGCTTTTCTTTCACCATAAACCCTTTGGAATTTGATTAAAACCCCAACCATTATCTTTATATACTTATGCCTTATTCTCCCTTTTATTTCTATTATATAATTATTATATAATAGAATTCATTCAAAAATCTCATTAAAATGTCATTAGCTTACCTTTCCACTGATCTTATTTCTTTAACACAAGTCAAAACTAACTCGACATTTCCTTCTCTACCGTCGATATCCAAAGCTATCTATCTGAAAAATATCAACCAAAACCTCAGCTACCATTAGCCCTTGGGTCCACAAAACATACCAATACAGCCCCACACTTAACGCTTAATGCTTCTTTCTCCCAATGATCATATGCGCTCCTCAAATCGATGACAATCACATTATAATATTTGTGACAGTTAATGATTTTCAAAAATTATGAAATAGGTGGTTTCCATGTGCCATGTGGCATCTCATAACCACTATTGCACTCTCATCAGAATTACTGCCGATAATGAATGAGAAGTGCTATAAAAATACCAGTTTCTCATAAAACCATTTACAATTCCTCTCTGCCATCAATTCGTGTCTTTTAGAATTTATTCAACTCATTATTTGAAACAGAACCATGGTTCCAACCTAAAGGAATTCCATAATGACTATGCCATTTTTATAATACGATCTCTTGCAAACTGAGATATCTTCTCAATTTCTCTATTTAAATTTCAACTGCATATAAGTTCTATACAACCATTTTCTTTCTCTCGTTCACACGGATTATCTCAATTCAGAAATTAAAGATTTTGGGTTTGTAATAGTTCTATCTCCATCATTTGCAATTGCAATAAAACCCCAAATGGGTAGCCGCAAACCATCGATACCTCAAGCCCAATTGTGACATCAACTTGCGGATCTCACTTCACTGTTTATACACAGTGTTAACTTCAAACTGCAGATCTCACTTCACTATTTATACACAACAGAATGAGTAATATATCCTTTGTAATTCTTTATACGATGTCAACCTTAGTGTGAAATACATCCAAATAGATTTGGACCTCAATTTAGAAGGCCATGTTATATTTTTTTGATGGCATTGATCCATTCTGTGATCGATGCTAATTCCTCAACATATGTAAATCACACAGAATTCAATAAATCAATATTTGACCTTTTAAGAATACACAGTCTCATACCTTCAATAATGCTGTAGCTCAAAATGACGGAAACACAATCTCCAACTATTTCCAAATTCGAATACTCTATTTATCCCATCTTTTTTCCAATATGCAATCTCTCTTATTTATTCATATAAACTCAATAATCAAATAATTACATAAAAATTCTTCCTTTGGCCTGATCTTCTATATCAGTGGCCTTTTCTCTAAATTTCTTGTACGCTTATAAAACAACTCCTATCTGTCTGTCCTAAATATCTCCCTCTATTATGCCCTAAAGTCTTACAATTTATACAATTTGATTCTAAAACAAATTTTTGTTTAAATCCACTATATTCTCAATAAAATCCTAAATATACTCTATTATCCCTAAGGATTCTCATAAATCCACAGATTCATGAAACCAATTCTAATTTATGATTGACAATTAATTTTCAATCTCATATTCTATTTCAAGAGAATTTACAAAAATCCTCTCAAGATTTAATTAATCCTATTTTAAAATATTAAAATCACTCAACTCCAAACAAATCATTCCAATTTCATAAAAATACAAGACCCCCTATGTATACTAACTTATAATAAAATTTCTGAGTTGGATGTTCCTGCATCAGACTCCCAAAGTAAAAATTAATCATGATATCCTAATCATGTGCTTCCAACATTTAGCCTCTTGGATCCCATACTTTTTTTTTTCTATTATCCATCAGCTGCTTGATCTTCATCATGTTTTAGCTCTTCTTTTCCAGGCCTCCATACTTTATTTTTCATCTCCCCACTAGCTATGCTTTCACAGTTTCTTCATGTCTTTTTATTGTTGTTGTTTCTTTTCTTTATTGCTGCTGTCTTCTTCTGATACACCTTGATCATCAACCTTATTATGCTTTCAATCTCTATGTTCAAGTTATCTTCTGACTGGTAACCACCCTGCCATTTGTTGTTGCTTCCAATTTCTGCTGCAAATATCATTGTAGATATTTCTCTAAATACGGTTGCAACCTCCCAAACATCCTGAATATCTCTTAAGATATATCCCTCTGCAACATCCTTCTTCTCACTACCTGTAAATTTATTTTCAAAAAATAATTTATCTTCAAATTCCTTGGTTGTAGCAATATACTGATTTATTCTTCTTTGTATAATAGTAAGCATAAATTATTTTGGAAAACTAGTATTTGCTTCCTCTTTCATAACTTTAGGTATTTTCACTTCAATGTCTGCAATTACTTTCCCTGGCACAATTGTTTTCAACAAGAATTTCAACCATTCCCTTTGTACTTGTTTCATCTCAAACATATCATCAATATGTTGCAATTTAGTTTCAGCATAACCTCCTCCTTCTTCCCTAACAAACTTCAGTGATTGTCCTTCACCTCCTTTATTGATTCTGGAAATAAATTCAAATTCTACAAACTCTGTATCTTTATCCTTTATCAGAATATAATTCTGATTCTCCACCACTGTGACAGTTCTAAGGGTTTGTCCTACAGTTTTCTCTTGGCCAATTAGATAAGCCAACTCCTCCTTGTCATCATTAATAATAAGTTCCTTCATATGAGACATGATTGTCTCACCTTCCTTGTAGATTCTCTCCTTATTAAGTAAGGAATCTATGGTTTCCCTCTTCTGCAACAATTCATCTTCATTCAAGATAACTCCAAGAGATGGATTGTCTTCTGCAACATCTGTAAGATTAGTCAAATTATCAATTTCAAAATCACAATACCCAATGGTCTCATTTGATGATCCAATCACAAAATATTCTTCTTGCAGTTCTAAGTCTCTTTCAGGACTCAGAAAATCTTTACTCTCTTTCTTTCCAGCTTCCAAGGTTATCTCCATTGTGCCAATCACCATAGTAGAATGATGATCCTTCACTATGTTTTCAGCTAACATAGTTTCCTTTTCATTAGATTCTCTGACATTTTTCATTTGTTGTCCTACTTTACCTGCGTAATTAACACATGAATTATTAGTATTAAAAATACAAAACCTCAATGCCTCTTCCTCCTATGGCAACATCTCAGTATGCTGCTTTGAATTTTTTCCAATTCCTTTGTCAGGAGATCAGTATGTTGATTTAAATCCTCCATGAGACTATCAACTACTCTCTCCTTCATACCATTTGTTTCAAGAATGTATCTCTGCTTTGGTTCACAATAATGAACATCTTTGATTTGCTGAATCATTCTTACATCCTTATCCTCTGTTTTCTGACTGTGATTCATGACAATTTCTTTGTCTTCCTCTTTCAGCAAGTTATCCTAAGTATAGATCCTCTATTTTTCCAACTCTCTTCTTTGAAGATCTAACTTTTTATTTAACTCAACAATCTCAATTGGGGTATAATTTGGAAACTTTACACGACTTTCCATACCTTCACTTGTTGTTGACCGATCATCAGATAGTCCTTCTTCCTCTATTTCAATACTCTACTATATATTTCCATGAGACCCTTCAGTTTCTTTTTCTTTCTGAGATCTTGCTATCTCAGCATTAATATGAACAAATTTCAGATTCAGCTCCTTCTCCTTAAAAAAGTTCAACGCTTGTTTAACATCCTATTATGTACCTACAATCATAAACAAATCATTAGTTTTAAAACTACAAGACCTTTCAGTCTCGTTTGCTTCGTCAAGCACCAATCTTTCACAGTGTATTTTCTGGTTTCCAACAGATTCTATTTGTTGTGACTCAATCCCTTTGAGTTTTTCCTTTTCCAACAAAGAAATATGTATCGATTCAAGTTCTCTGAACTTGTTCATAAACTTATATTTCCATTTATTTTGAAATAGGCTCCATCTAACCCATTTCCTCATTCTCCATCCATGCTTTCGACATTCATTCCTTGTTTTTTGTAGCCATCCCTGTAGCATCTTCATTTGTACTTTCATCAATGCAATACCTCTCTCTCGATCCTCATCACTTATCCTATCTTTGTGGCATTATTTAGAACCTCTTCTATGATCCTCCATGTCCATTTACTTCATGAGCTCATTCATGCCTGATTGGTGATCTGCAACATAGCCTTATCTTTTAGCAATATCCTTTTGCTACTCAATACCCTATCAAGCTTCCTTTATAAGCTTGACTTCTTCCTAGGTATTCTTTTGTTTCACTCTCTTGAACCAATTGTTTCTTTGGCTATTGCACTCATTCACCTTCTTTCTTTCGGAAATTTAACCAGTTCCTCCATCACTGCTTCTTAAGACTTGGATATTTATTTGTTTTCATCGTATTTGCAACTGGAATTCTACAACCACAATCTTCAAACTAGATTAAAATAAAACACATTATCTCATTTCAAGATCTCTACATGACCTTGTTCTCTTCATTCATTTGTACTTTGAATGGAATGTTTTTATTTATTTTGAAAAATGTCTATTCACTTTAATTCTATGTATATGTTGCTTATCGGATTCAAAATTTGATCTCCTCTTGCTTTCTCCATCACACATGCATTCTAATTAAAAAAACAAAAAAGCTTTAACTTTCAAAAGATCTTTTCCAGCTCTGATACCACTTGACACAGCCATAGCTGCATTTACCCATTATCTGCACATAGTTTGTATTTCATTATTTTATCCTCCAGAATTATTTTCTTTCAAATGTGGTGAAACCACTTTGAAGATATACTTTCCATTTATTATTTATACGACAGCTATCAAAATTTAAACAAATCTTTGTGTAATTCATTGCTCATGCTTTTCTTTCACCCATAAATATTTGGACTTTTATTAAAACCCCAACCACTATCTTTATATACTTATGCCTTATTTTTCCTTTTATTTCTATTATATAGTTCTTATATAATAGAAGTCATTAATAAAGCCCATTAAAATGTCATTAACTTACCTTTCCACCGATCTTTTTTCTTTAACAGAAGTCAAATCTAACTCGACATTTCCTTCTTTAGCGTCAATCTCTTCAAGCTTTCGATCTGATGGATATCAACCAAAACCTCGACTACCATTTTACCTTGGGTCCAAAAAACATACCAATACAACCCCACGCATAACGCTTAATGCTCCTTTCTACCAACGATCATATGTGCTCCTGAAATTGATGGCAATTGCATTATAACATGCACAACAATTAACGGTTTCAACAATTGCAAAACCGGTGGTTTCCATGTGCCATCTGGCATATCCTAACCACTATTTCACTCTCATCAGAATTACCGTTGGTAATGAATAACCAATGCAATAAAACTACTAGTTGTTCATAAAACCATTTACCATTCCTCTGCGCCATCAATTCGTGTTTTTCTAACATTATTCAACTCATGATTTCGAACAGAACCATGGTTCCAACCTGAAGGAATTCCACAACAACTATGCCAGTTTCAGAATACGATCTTTTGCAAACTGAGATATATTCTCAGTTTCT